>SCDY01002513.1:0-12256 GCA_004143825.1 Drosophila micromelanica | reverse complement strand
CTTATTTAGTGCCGAGAGTTTGTGTGTATGTGTTAAATGCTGGGTTCAGGGTATCTCCTAGTCGGGAGGTCCCGACTAGAGCAATCTTACTTGTTTTGCTCTGTTTTTTTGCAGTGTATCACAAAATGTGCCGAGCTACGCAGCAAGACAGAGAGCGCAATAATCGCATAAAAGTTTACATTTATGATGTTCCCGCTAGGTTCGGATAGGTGCACAGCTCTACGGCACACACGCACACACACACACACACACACACGCTCACACACACCTCGGCCGTAAAGCATTTGGCTGACGGCAGCATACAAAGACGGACGGACAGCTGTTTGCGGATAGAGAACATTGGGAGGGGCGGGCTGCTCAGGGTCGGACTAGGCTCAAATGCAGCAATGTGCATCAGAACGAGATGGCAGGATGAATGCAGAAGGATGAGGAGTTGGAGGAGGGGGAAACAATGAGCAGGAATCTGCCAGGGACGAAAACAAAAAGGCGCGAAAATCCATTCGCACATAAAATGCGCCGCAGTGTGCATTATTTTAATGTCACTGATAAATCATTTTTATGTCGGTGCTAAATCAAAAGATGGACGAGCAAATGCCGTATTTCAAGCGTAGCAGCACGGCAATGGGGCCGGGTTCCAGCCTCGAGTGGGGTCGCCGTCACACATGCAGCTGGATTCGAGCGGCAGCGGGTTGCGGGCTGCGGGCTGCGGGTTGCCGCTGCATTCGTCCATTAAAATGCGCTCCGGTGTCCAAAACACAAGCAGAAAGGTGCGCTTGCTGGCCCCAGCCCCATCCCATTCCAGCCCGAACCGGGCCGAGCCACGTTTATTTATTATTAACACAAAAAAGACCCCGAGGACGAATTGCAGTTGTACGGGGCAGGCGCACAGCATCCTGGCCTAGGACCCTCAACCCCCCTAGCTACCTCCTGCCTGCTCCTTTGAAACGGGCACACAAGTGCGCTGAGTGGCTCATAATTCGTCGCCGTCGCTGCTCCACTGCAGAAATTCATCTGTTTGTGGTTCAAACACGTACCGTGCCAGAAATAATGTGCACCAGAATCAGCAGCGACTAATGGGGGCCACAGGGCCGCACCCAACTACACTCGGCTCCATTGGGAATTTCGGGCTAACTCAGAGCTACACAAAGTGATTTTTATAGAATATGCATTACATTAACCGAATATTAAAATATTTGAAATTGTAAAATCAACAATTTTTTACACTTAATATAAAATATAAAAAAATTCATGATTTTTTTGACTTCAAAAATTTAGAACTTTTTTTTTTATTTGTTTTTTTTTTTATTTGTTCAGGCAGCAAGCAGGGTGCAGGATACCCTTTTATCTGTCTATATTATATTTTAAATATAACACTATGTTAAGTTAAAAAAATTTAGAACTTTAGCATTATTTAATTTTGCTTTAGCAATATTTTATTTTGCTTTTTAGAAGCTATTCACAAAGAAGCAGCTGAATTCATGAAATAAATCAAATCATTATCAGCATTATAGCTGTCTATGATTTGTCTGTCAAGTGTTTTTATAGCCTTTAAATAATACAACAATTTATGGTGAATCGTAGTACGGTTAAACACTGTCAAAATCTAAATCGTAATCAATCCCTAAAAAAATAATAAATTGGTAAGCAATAAATTAATTATAGTACACTTTTTATTTTCACCAATCCTTGCAGTTACCATGATACGCCTTAGGCAAATCGAAAATTCTCAAGTCGAGGTAAAGGCCAAGGCAGAAGTTCAGGCCAATTTCATCGTGTTTGCCGTGATCTGTGCTACCATCAGAATTCTGCCGTTTTTGGTCCGCAGTTTTTCATCAAGCAGTTCACGCATCAATTAATTAATTGAGTATTTCTAAGCATTGCATTGATCTAATAAATGTTTGATTGATAAGATATATAGGCGTAAGATATAATAATAATGATTAAATTTTAGCCAAATTTGACCTGAGGCAATTATGTCTGTGGTAAGTCGACAAGCTGCGATTAACTTCCGCTTAAGTGCGATTTGGATAAACAGCCGCTGCTTTGAGAGATTTCGGTTGGAAAGTTCCTCTCAAGCTGACAAGGGTGATATAAATCAAATAAGCGAACCTCATTAACATATTATCAGCATCAAATTGTGACACGGCCCGTCATTTTGGGTTCAAGTGAGAAATCTGTCACCAAGCATTAAATCGCTTTAGGCCAACAGCAAAGCCGCAAGACGAAGGCGAAGGCGAAGGCGAAAGACGACGTCGCTCCATGAATATGTGTAAATAGTACAAATAGGAGGGCATGTTACGGGGGAGGAAGGAAGGACACAACACAATGCCGGTTGACTTGCGGTGTCGTCGCTGGCGCTGGTGGAGGTGGAGGTGGAGGTGGAATTCCCGGAATCCGGCACACATAATTATGCGTGTAAACAAGCGTGATGATAGTACGCTGACGTATGACGGCGAAGGTGACGCTGAAGGGTTGAGATTTATCCAGCACCAACCACCTTTCCGGCTGATGAAATACTCAACTACTGCTAAACAAATTGCCCAAAATTCCTCACGACCAGCCGGAGTCGGAGACGTTTGACTCTCGCACCCTTTCAATGTCAGCGCGGCTGCCTGTTTTCCGGCTGATTTATTCGTGTTGTGTGTTGGCAACAATTAGAAAAGTTACCGCAGGATGTGCGCACAACGGCGAAACCCGGCAAACGTCTGCTCCGACGCACTCCGCCGGAGTCGGAGTCAAAGTCTGCCCGTTCTGGGCCGCTGCGCTGTGCGTTTTAATTTGACGAAAGACTGATGACATCTCATTAATATTCATTGCCGTTGCAAGACGCTGGGATTTGTGGCCATATATCCTGTTTATGCCCGACTTTATTCATGGCGCCGCCAAATAGTTGTAGTTGTTTCTGTTGTTGTTGCTCACTTTGGACGGATGAATGGTCCTGCGCTGGAACGCTGATGAGTCCTGATTTTAATGAGGTGTTAAACGCTTTTGACTTGACTGGGGAAGGAATTGAATAATTTTTAGCTAAACGAGCCAAGTTCCGATATATATTAGGAATTCTATATATACATACATATAAATGAATATGAATATTTAACGTGGAAATTGCCAGAAGTGAGCTCTTTAGTTTCCTACTTAGATTTTCTGCAACTTTTCACAAGTACTTTCCATAAACCCATTTTAGTCAGTAATCCATAGTTATAGTTTTCTACCACCAGATCTTAGACAGATTCTCCAACTACACCTTTCAACTGAAGCCAATGTTCTGCTTGTTCTCCAACCCCCTCCAAGCGTCGCCATCATCATCATCATTATCTTGTTTGTGGATACGGATATTATATATTTAGCATATTTAAAATGTAACCGTAATCCAGTTTTGTTTAGCAGTTTATGGTCCAGCCCATGCGGCCATAAGTATTTCAAATTAACGACGACACTTCAAAATAATTATGAAGCACATGCCGCCAACGTAGCGGAGCTAAGGATGGAATGAGGCGTCAAATGCGAGGACAGTGGGATACAGGATCCAACATTTAGCTCAGGGAACAAACGGTGTGTGTACTTACCGTTGGCACTTTTAAGATGCTGCCGTGACATATTTATGAAGTTCAATTATCATAAAATGCAAATGAAATCGTCATGCCCGAAAACGTCAACCTCGAGCTAAGACCCAACCGAACACAACCCAACCCAGCCCAGTCCAAACCAACCCAACCCAACCCAACCCCGAGGCCCAATAAAACAAAACAAGTGGCAGGGCCTAAAAGAGATGCCGCCTGCCAGGTAGGTAGAAGATACAACCGGGGGGGAAGAACGGAGACATGGCCAAAATTAAGCAATTTACTTGCGATATCCGCCAGCGACGCGCCCGCTCACCCCTTGACCTCAGCCCGGACGATGCTCTAACTGGGCGCGAGACATCCACAAAAGACGCAGACGTCAGTGTCAGCTCCGAGTGTGTGTTTGTGTGTGTGTGTGTGTGCGTGTGTGTGTTCGGGTGTGGTGAATTTTATCTGTCGACTGGCGCTATTAAAAGAAATTACGCTCAAAACTAAATTGCGGGCCAGCACAAAAGGTGAAGAAACAGGAACAGGAGCAGGAGCTCTGTGGCAAGGTGGGGCACTTGGTTCCCCACCTCCATTGAAATGAGAAACGATTATGTTGGGCCCGAGCCAGGCGAAGCATAAAGAAGCGCCGAAGAACAACTGGAGAAGTTTTTAACTTGTTTGCGTGTTGCTATTTACAAGTCCTGTGGGACAAGCGCCTTTGCCCCTTGAACGCAGACCCGGGGCTGGGGCCCGGACAGGTAGCACCAATGCCGCATTGCTGATGTTTGCGTTTTTCGCGCTGTTTCTTTCTTTTTTTTCATTTTGGTTAATTTTGTCTTTGTTTTGGTTTTTGGTTATTTTCGGTTCGGCGTTTGTCTCGCCTTGTCGCTCATGTCCTCGCATCCCTCACTTGTCGCCTCTTTGGTTTGGTTTCTCAAGTTGGCGTAATACGTTTCCGTTAGTTTTCACCCGTGGAGGGTGGTGCACGGGCTGGTTGCCCCGTTATGGTAATTTAGTGGCGCAATTTTGGGGAAATTGATGCTGTTGCTCAAAGCGCCGGACGAGTACAGCCCGAGGCGGGGTCACGGTTCTGGACAGGATCTTTAGCCAGTGGGTGTCTAATTTTCATTCAGTCGCACGCCTTTTAATATGCATTCAAATGTTTTACTTTCTGAATACACACCATGTTTATTACATACAATTAATTCTATAAATTTGTTATTTGATTAAAAGTAACAACAAAGATTTTTTAAGGCGCAATCTGAAAAATGTAAAAAAAAATTTTAATGTATAAAAAATTTTTCAAAACTTAGTTAACGTACTTTTAGTGAGTTTTTCTCTGACATCGCTTCACTTTAACTTTATTTATCTTTTATTTGAGCTGAACTACATCTGCATACCCATATTCATCTCTTAAGGCAATGAAAAAATTATCAAGCACGATAACATTATATTTAATGGCCGTATTCGAAATAATTAGCACAATATCCCTTGCATCTTGAAGTGTTGCGGCTGTATCATAGTACAGCCTGATGATAAAGATCAAAACTAGTTGAATTACCTTAAGCAGGATTGTGGTTGTCACAAGCACTAATTTATCCAAAGGGAGAAAACAAAGATCTCGCAGCTGGGCCGCCATAATTGACAAGACTCTTTTTAGCACTAAATATACTTGTTTTAATTTTGACATTCTCTACACTAGCACAGATTTTTGTTAAATATGTGTGGCCTACTATGTTCAATTTTCATATATATTCATTCATACAAACATATGTACATTATTAAATTAAAAACTGTTTCACCTTTGCTTACATAAAAATAACCCGCTATTCCAGATAAAACAGATATTATTTAAAAAAATTAATTAAAAAGAAGCTTGCCATAATAAAAATCTAATTTACATTAAGTAATCGGATTCATGTTATATATAAGTATGCTTATAAAAATAATTCAATTCAATTATCAATTCTATTTTGGTATTATTAAGTTTACTGAGTTTCATTACAAACGCAAAATTGTTATTTTCTGGCAACGCCAAAAACAAGGCGCTTTTATCGAGCTTCGATAAAAAGCAAATGCAACTCGAAAGCTTATCAAATTTGTGTGATTGGCGAAGTTGTTTCCTTCTTCAAGTCACGAGGAAAGAGAAATACAAGTAATTAAATAAGATTTAGACAACGAAAATATGTCGACTTCCAAAGATGCACCAAAAATAAATATAAAAGTGGAAAATTCACAATTTACTGACTTCACAGAATTGAAAGCGCATAGTAAAGATGAAAAGATTGAAAAAGAAAATCACACACAGGCGCCTCCGCGTTCAGATCCTGTGCCAGCTCAGAGCAAGCAGGAGGAGAGAAAAGCTGACTCCGAGGGTATCAGAAAAACTGCGTTCTTTAGCCAGAAGAGCAAGCAACTGACTTTGAAGCATTCAAAGGCAGTCGAACTGGAGGACGGTGAGGTGTCCGATGGCGACAGCGACAACGAGGAGGATCCGCAGCCCGTGTGCCGCTTCTATCTGCGCAACAGCTGCACTTGGGGTAACAACTGCCGCTTCAGGCATTCGGGCTCCACAGACTTGGGCAACTATGTGATGTTCGAGAGCGTTCAATTGCCACTGCCGCCAGCCGTGCCGGACATGTACGAGGAGCTGCCGCCGCCATCGCGCTGGATTGGCTACCAGGACGAGCTTGAAAGCTCCTTCGACACTAATCTGCGCAGCCTGAAGCAGTTGATGCGACAGGCTGGCTATAAAGTGGACAACAGAGCGGGCAGGGTGCGTTACCAGCATCAACCGTGGGTGGAGTTCAATGACTTGGACACCGATCCGTACTACACGCAGCTGCTGGATCAGCCTCTCGAGCCGGGCACAGATCACAGCTCACAAATGTCGCTTGCCTCCAAATGTAGCTCAACTCCAACGGACAGTCAAGATGAGCTCGATTTTAGCGCACTTAGCAGCATCAGCAGCAGCAGCAGCAGCACACCCGACTACTCATCCACAACAGATTCGGAGAGCTCAGCAGAGTCTGCTGGCTTTTGTCGCAAACGCAAGCACACTATGGAGATCCTTTGGGCACCAAGTCGTAGGTTCAGTAGCAGCTCATCCTCGGACACTGATTCGTCCAGCTACAGTTCCACAACATACACCTCCGAGCTGAGTTCCTCCTCAATGGAGTTGCACAGCAATAGGGATTTAAATAGACGATATAAAAGTCATCAGGAACCTCCATGCAAATATTGTAAATATGAGAAGATTCATCGCTCACGACGTGAATACATGAAACGAAAGCTAAGATACGTAGAGAAAAAATTTTAAAAAGAAGCAGATACTGAAATCTGAGAGAGTATCCAAAATAAACAATTATTTAAAGTTTGTTATACTTTAATATTTAATGAAATGCTGAAATACTTTAATAATTAATGAAATACTGAAATATATTTTTTATTTCTGTTCCAATAATTTAGTATTTAACATTATCCTTTATTAATTAATGAAACACTGAAATATTTTTTTTATTCCTGTTCCAATAATTTAGTATTTAACATTATTTGAATATTTAAAAGTTTATTATCCTTTCTTAATTAATGAAATACCGAAATATTTTTTTATTCCTATTCCAATGTTTAACATTATTTGAGTTCATAGATTAATGCGTTAAATACGTTTTCAAAAGTAATTAGGAGAAACTGGAAAATATTATTTTAAGAATAAAAATTAAAACGAAGAATCACAATTTTATTTTTATTTTTTCCACCTAATGATAGGATTTAATTTAACAATCACTTTCAATCAGTTCCAATGTCAAGTGCCCAATAGAAATTCGATTGATAATTGTGAATCCCAAGTCGGTTGAATCCGAGGTCGCCTTAGCACCCGTGTATTCCGGGGAAGTACACAAGTTACAGCCTGGCTGGTCGTAAGCCCAGCTGAGGCGAAACCACAAAATGTGCATCCCCGGCAGTCACACTGATTGCAATAAGTGTGTGCACACACCAACGCAAATGTGTGTGGGTGTGTGTGTGTGTGTGGTTTCTGCTAATATCCTTGTTAATATTATTAAACATTATTTATGGATTTGTTTAATTTGTATTTAGTAACGCTTCGCCTGCCAGCCACCTTCCTAACCAGCTGCCGTTACGTGCCGCCAAACTTAAGATCTGCCTGTGTCCGTCTGTCTGGCGTTGCGTGCGGGTTGCTTGGTTGCCGCCTGGTTGTTTGCCTGCTACACTGCCAGCTGGGCCAACTGTCCGCATATCCTTGCCGCTGGCGCTGCTGTTGTTTGTTTTCCTTTAGCACCCGTCTTAGTTCGCCAACAGTGCTTTCTGTCGCGTCGCCGTCGTCGCTGCCGTTGTCCTGGTGGAACAATTACATGGTTTTGCCTAATGAATTTATCTGCTCATCAGCATCTCTACTGCTGCAAGGTCCTGGTGCGTGTGTGTGTGCGTGTGTGTGAAGCTTGGCTATTGCCTGCTGCGGGGGGGAGTCACAGTAAATTTTATGTAGATTTCCTAACACAAATTATGTTCATTTGCCGGCGTTGCATGTTCTTATCCCTGCCTGCGTCCACTTACCCGTCCCCTTGCCGTTTCCCTTAGTGAGAACTTTATGAAAAACCCGTTATGTGCACACATACATACATATAGAAAGTTGACTTCGTAGTTTGAGTATCTGCTATATACAAGCCAGATGTTTCCGCTGAGAATGAGTAGCCATAAGTCTTAGAGATGGAAATAAAGTGTGCCAAATATAAAACACATATATTTGGAAGAATATAAATAAATTTATTCTATTCGTCTATTCTATTAATTAAAGATATATTGGCTTGAACCAGTTTATGAAAAAATTTCTTAGAAGCAGATAATTACAAATCAATCTTAGAAACCACAATACAATTAAATTTAAAAAATATCATATGTAATAGAAGTTTAACACTAACAAAAATAAAATAACATAATTAAAGTATCTTAATAATAAATGTATTCAATTAACATTAAGATCAGTAGCCTTAAGTATTATTTATTCTACATAAATAAATAAAAAACAATCCAAATTTGTATTTAACACTGATAATTTAATATTTAAAAATATAACCATTATTCAATCTAGTTTCACACCCAGTTCTGAGAGAGCTTAATCAACGTCTACGTGACACGAATTCTGTGATAAAAGTCACATCTCTAGTAAAAACAACAGCAGTGGAGAAATTTCTGTTTGATTGGGGAACAATTTTATTAGAAACCTAATCGTGATTTGTGGCCAGTTTCGTTCCTTGGGCAACAAATAAATTTATAGATTAAGTTTTCATATGCAGATAATTAATATGAGTTCTCATGGGCAGAGTGGAAACTAAAACTTGAAACTATCTGAAACTATCTGAAACTATCAGCATACGCTATGCAGGTAATTAAGCTTATGTAATTGTAATGTTCATACACATACATACATATAATACATATTTAGAGTGTATTTTTGAATCTTATTCATCATCGTTGCTATCGAAACGTTCGTTTGCCTGCTGAATAGCATCGTTCAGATAATTATATATCACAATAAGCGCTATAAATAGCAGCTGAAGCAATTGAATCTGCAAGAATTAAAAGTTTATTATTAGTATAGCATTAAAGAACAATTAAGTTAATTAGTTAATGAGTTAGTTAGTTAATGCAATATGAAAAATATAATTGTTTTTTAAATGTTGCATTTAAAATTGTAAGCTGTTTAGTTAGATTAACTTAAAACCAAATAATTAAGAATTAGATAGGCCTACTCTCAATTGCCAAGTTTGGTTAGAATACTTTGAATATGAAAATAGTTTTTCAAACGAATTCGATATCTGAGAGTTTCAATACCCACCAATGCAAAGTTGGCCACATCAAAGCGCCAGATCGAGAGGAATTTGAGTTTGAAGGAGTTTGCCAAAATATAGCGCATATCCTTGAGAATGCGACGCATACGCTTGGGCAGGGTTTCCCTCTTAGCCAGTGCCGCACCTAGTCTGCCATGGAACTGAGAGCGCTGTGGGTGAAAGAATCCTGTAAACCAAATCCAGGAGGATGAGGTGGCAACGGTGGTACGCACCTTCTGCTGCAGCAGCGTCTGCGCCAGCAGCAAACACGCGTAGTCGCAGCTGATGCAGGCGAAGATGGAGGCGTTGCCCGCATAGAAGATGCGCTGGTGGCGATCGTCGAAGAGCACGTGCCACGTGCTGCGATAGTAGACCTGGGCGTAGAGCCCGAACAGCAAACAGTTGCCATTGATGCCCAGCAGCAGCAGCAGCGAGTGCTGCAGCGCATCAAAGAACTGACCGAAATGCGTCGCCAGCTGCTGCAGCTGCTGCCGCTGGCCGAGCAGGCTGACCACGTTGGCGGGCGATTCGCTGCCGCTGGCCACCGGCTGCAGTTCAGTTCTAATGCGACCAATGCTCAGCAGCTCGTCCACTTCCGTGTCCAGCTGGTGCAGCCGCTCGCGGGTTAACCACGCGAAGGTGCTGTAGAAACGCCAGGCGCCGGCGAGCACGAGATGAGGCAGGAACAGGGCCAAGCCTACCATGGCATCCCTCAGCGGCGGCAGCTTGAACTCCAGCTCGTAGCCGATGTAGAGGCCAAAGCAGAACAGGACCACAAACGTGGAGCTCAGCAGGCCATAGGCCAGCAGCTCCTCCCTAACGCAGCGACGCCCATGGGACATCTGCATGGGCAACGTTTCCGTCAGAGCATTTGCCACGCCCACGGCGCGCACAGAGGCGTATACGGCATAGCTGAACACTTTGATGCTCAGCAGCAGCTGGAAGCGGGTCAGTCCGTACAGAAAAGGAGACACATCCTGCAGCGTCTTCAGCAGCGGCGACGCCCGAAAGTGCTCGGCAAAGCAGGCGGCATAGATGCAACCCAGCAGGAAGACATGGAGCGCTCCTGGCAGCGATATCCGATATCGTTGCAGCTGCGAGTCGAACCAGTGCATCTGGTAGCCCGTCAGCAGCAGGAGAACATTTGAGGTGCGGATTACGCGACAGTTATTCATGTTTGCAATGGTCCAAGTGAACTAAACTGAAACTAAACTTGGCCAAAACGCTGCGTTTGTTTTGGCCAGCAGACGGAACGATTTTGGGTTCTTATCTGTGCATCGAATTGTGACAAATATCCAAGTACTTAAATGGAGCACAAGTGAACCATGTCGGAGCACACGATTTAAAGCCCAATAAATGCGTGATATGATATATGATGTATAGTTTGAGTTGGGTTTGAATTGGATGGAAAACGTAGAAACGTAGAACTGAAACCAATAAAACTAATGATTAACTTGTACCATCAGCTGGTATTAGTTTTAGCTACTATTAATTTTGTTTCAAAGGTTCACCGTGCAATACCCTAGAAATAAATACATTAATTATATAATAAGAGTATATAAAAACAAAATTGAACCTCTTATCAGAGATCTCAATAACAGCAAAAAAAATGATGTCTTTCAAAAATCAACCTATTCAATAATTGAAAAAAAAAAACAAGTAAGATTGCCCTAGTCGGGAGGTCCCGACTTACAATTAAAAAAAAAATTTAATTGAAACCTGCCACGCCGGGAATCGAACGTGGGACCCACAGCTTCAGTTGCGAAACTCTTATCGATGGTTCCAAAACTCAACCGATTCTTATAAGGATGGTCTTTTTGTTCATAGTTCGGTGTCTAGATGAATTCTACATTTCAGTTTACAAAAAAAATTTTTGGTCCAAATTCATGTAAAAAATTTTCGAATATATACCCTAGTGTTCCCATATAAGGATAGGTCACAACTTTCCCCAGTCGTAACTTTGCCAAAACTCAACCGATTTTGATGAGGGTGGTCTTTTTGTTCATGGTTCGGCGTCTAAATGAATTCTTCATTTCAGTTAAAAAATAAAATGTTTGGTCCAAATTCATGTAAAAAATGTTCGAATATATACCCTAGTGTTCCCATATAAGGATAGGTCTCAACTTTCCCCAGTCGTAACTTTTCCAAAACTCAACCGTTTTTTTTAAGGATGGTCTTTTTGTTCATGGTTCGGTGTCTAAATGAATTCTACATTTCAGTTAAAAAATAAAATTTTGGTCCAAATTCATGTAAAAAATTTTCGAATATCTAACCTAGTGTTCCCATATAAGGATAGGTCTCAACTTTCCCCAGTCGTAACTTTGCTAAAACTCAACCGATTTTGCTGAGGGTGGTCTTTTTGTTCATGGTTCGGCGTCTAGATGAATTCTACATTTCAGTTAAAAAATAAAATGTTTGGTCCAAATTCATGTAAAAAATGTTCGAATATATACCCTAGTGTTCCCATATAGGGATAGGTCTCAACTTTGCCCAGTCGTAACTTTTCCAAAACTCAACTGATTTTGTTAAGGATGGTCTTTTTGTTCACGGTTCAGTTAAAAAATAAAATTTTGGTCCAAATTCATGTAAAAAATTTTCGAATATCTATCCT
This sequence comes from Drosophila micromelanica, assembly GCA_004143825.1. Lineage (NCBI taxonomy): Eukaryota > Metazoa > Arthropoda > Insecta > Diptera > Drosophilidae > Drosophila > Drosophila micromelanica. The sequence goes on along the minus strand of SCDY01002513.1, from coordinate 248 downwards.
AGTGTTCCCATATAAGGATAGGTCTCAACTTTCCCCAGTCGTAACTTTGCCAAAACTCAACCGATTTCGATGAGGGTGGTCTTTTTGTTCATGGTTCGGTGTCTAGATGAATTCTACATTTTAGTTTGAAAATAAAATTGTTGGTCCTAATTAATGTAAAAATTTTTCGAATATATACCCTAGTGCTCCCATATAAGGATAGGTCTCAACTTTCCCCAGTCGTAACTTTGCCAAAACTCAACCGATTT
>SCDY01002512.1:0-12262 GCA_004143825.1 Drosophila micromelanica | reverse complement strand
TCATGCTGGACTTTAAAGTCCCATAACTTTGTCAAAACTGAACCGATTTTCATGATTTTTGCCTTTTTCATCATGATTTGACTTCTAAATTGATTCTGCTTTTAAATATAATTCATATCTGAACATAAATTTACTTTGAAAATCTTTTACTTGGCAAAAATCTTATAAAGTAGAACTTGTTGATATCTCGCTTACAGCACTTTGTACGGCTACAGGGTATACAGAAAAAAACAAGCCCCACTTATCCCTACTTGACAGGGCTAGAAACAGAAAAGAAACAAGTTCTGTCAGAGCTACTTGATGACTTGAGCCAGTAACTAAACGAGTTGTTCGCCAACCTGTCCAAATTGTTACGGTTAATTTGAGCTATTTATGCCACTAGCTCACTCTCGGGGGCTGGACAAAATGTTTTTGGAGAGTATACTCAAAGAGGCGCCTCAACCCTTAAATAAAAAGAAGAAGAGCACTTCATGCAATTAGCTAAGGCGGATGAGGCAATAATTGTGGCAACAATGCGCAACGGAAAGATGCTAATAGAAAATGCAAACAACATATTAAACAATTAAACGGAAATTAACACAAAATATATTCACACATTTTGCTAATTGGCAAAGCGAGAAAGATGGCGATATCCGATTGCAGAGGGTGAGAGAGACGGACGGACAAAGGCCACTTCATTAATAAAGGAGTCGAGTTGAGTTCATAAAGTGAGCGGAAATGAGTGCATGGAATGTATGAAAATATGGTATAGATAACGCTAAACAGGAGCCAAGGTGAAGCTAATGAAGCGCCCAGCGCCAGGTAGAGCCAACAAGTCAAAACGGAAAAACAAGAAAAGGAGAAGCAACTAAACGGAAATTTCGTGCCAAAAACCGGACGTGGCAACTAAGGAAGGGGGGAGTAAACTTAAATATGCAAGACAGCGCGCGGCTGGGCGCCAAATGTGCCAAGACCCCCAATGCCAACCCAGCCCCTGCCGCCGCCCCGTCCTGACTGGGACAATAACCACCCTCAGTGGCAGCTGTGGCAAGCTGTGTGGAGTGCGTGTCGTCTCGAGCTTTAGCGTAAAACATAAACTTGCAACACTTTTACCTCATCATCGTGCGGAACGAGCGCCACAAAACAGGCGAAAACAAAAGGCAAGGAAATTGATTTTATGCAACGGGTAGAAGACAGACAGACAGACAGACAGAGAGACAGTATGCTAAAACCGCAAGAAAAATGGTTTGCCTTTACAAGAGAGAACAACGGCAAAAGTGACATAAATAAAAGCCGTGACTATAAATCTAACCCATAAGCAGTTAAAGAGTCAGCTAAAAGATGCGGCACGTAGGATTCTGCCCCCAAACCGTAAACCGAAACAGAAACCGTAAACGAAACCCCCTCGAACCCCCCTCGCCAGCCGCACAGCGAATACCGCAAAATGCAGATAAATATGTAAATAGATACAACTTGGATTATGTTTCGACAACAAAAGTGAAAAGTATTCTCCACAAAAAAAAAGGCCAACAAAAAATAGCTGCGAGAAAATGTATGTAAAAGATGCAGGAGCAAAAGGAAAAGCGGACTTTTGATTGGTGCGACAATGATATGTGTTAGTATTCATATAAACTATGAATGGAAATCAAAGAATATAAAGCTCTGAATTCTGCTGGGGTCACAAGGAATAAAAGTAGGGATATGTTTTTTTTGAAATATGAAAAAAATACAATAAAATCTTATAAGCTAGGGAAAGCATTTAGAACAAGCTAGGAAAAATTCCAGTTTTCAATTAAATATGTATAACCAAAAGTATTTGATATATATTGAGATATATATTTAAAAAAGACTAAATGAATATAATCAAGTAATCGAAGTTAGTAAATTAGAATTTTAGTTAGAGATATCCAAAAATATTTGCAGGTTATATATTTTGAAAATCGGATGCAGATCGTTAAGACCAAAGGAATATAATCAAGTAATCGAAGTTTAGTAAATTAACATAAATTTCTGAATTCAAATCGAGACAACAAGCAAAACTCCATAAAGATATTCCTTAACAAACCTTTAAACTATTATGAAAAATAAAATTTTATAGCAGCACTAGAAACACTAAAACAGAAAAAAATATTATGAGAAATTGCTTTATATAAATAATCATTTTTAAAAAAATAGCTATATATAAATTATTGTTTGTAGATCAGTTCTGAACTAAAAAATATACACGAAGAATTTCGTGAAAATCAAATCTTCTTAAAGCAAAAAAAAAAGTTATCCTGTTTTATGCACTTTGATTAAAACTATTTCTTTTAGATGTTTTTTAGTTTTAGAGAAATGTGGCTTAGCTGTTAGTTAGTTTTTTGGCGGACTTAAAGCTGTGTTGGACTTGACGTTGTGGGTGGACCATGAAACCCTCTTAGCCAGCTACGTGGGCGCACTTTTTGTCACGCTCCACTTGGCCACACTCTGTCGCAGACTCATTGTCAGCAGCAGTCGGCAGTCAGAGCCACAACCTGAACCCAGACACATTGTAAATACCGTCAACATCAACAGTCTATTAAAATGCCAGTCGAGGCATTGCGTACCAAGCCGTGCGACCTTATCAGAAGGATGCGTCAGATCTCCAACCCTGCATCCAAACGTTCCCAACCCCAACCCCTAGGCTACCCAGCCACCCTTCTTCGGACAAAAAAACCTATGCCAAACGATTGGTCCAATGTTTTTCTACTTTTGTTTGTTGTTCTCGATGTTTCAGTTGTTGCTTAACATGCGTTTTAATGTGACCCTTGCGGGCTCATAAAATTTCAACGTTTCTTTGATGGTTTTACGGGGTTTTCCATAGCACTGGCCCTTTCCTAGCTACCTTTCATTTCTCTTTTACAATTTTGTGTTTTTTTTGTGAGCTTCGATTGATTTTGATACGGCAAATGACAAACAACATTGAGCTTGGGTGGTGGTGGATTTAGATTTCTCTAGTGGGTGGTGGCTCATAAAATCCGGCTGGGCTACAGGTAGTTGGCCTTGGCGCACCACCGGAATGTTAGCCTGGGCTAATGGCTTCTAGGATTTCTGTGACCAGCGCCAGGAGGAAATGCCTTTACAATTAGCAATTAACGTTTGGGTTTTTGGGGTTTTCAACAAAAGAATTTTCTAGTCTAAATAGAAAGAAACTACTAGACTTGGTAATTTCATATATATATATTTGCATTTATCTGATAAGAGGATTCTCATCCTGTAAATGATATCTAAACTCAGGATGCATAACGATAACAATGTTCCAATAAAAATATCGGAGATAATATCACATAGAATATCATATTCAAAATATATGTGAATATCAATAGCAGTCATATCGCAAGGAAAATCGATTAAATTCGATAGAGGGAAAGTAATTTAAAAGATGGGAATATTTTTTGATCTTATTAAATATCGATGCATTCCACATACATAAATCGAAATGAACATCATATCGTATATCGATATATTATCGATATTGCCGTATTGATACGCAAATCAAATAAAACTTAAATCCAATAAAACGCAGACAACAAGAAAGAGGATCTTTTAATATAAAATTTATATACATAAATCAGTGAAAGTTCCCAACTTTTATTCTTTTTCATAAATCTCACAAACAACGAGACACTAAAGAATAACTTACAAGCATTTCAAACGATTTCAATAAACAAAAAATATTAAAAAACGAAGAGAAAACTTAGAGTTGGGTGTAATCGACTGCGAAATATTCGTTTACAGTATATTAACAAGTTAAAAACAATCAAAAACGACCTTATTATTGATTGTTGAAGTTTTGAATAATATTTGAATAATTTATTAATTTTACTATTTACTAGCATAATTTTCTTTTAACCCCTTCCTTCACACTTTTTATGGCTACAATGTGTAAACAAAGAATATATAAAAGAAATTCCAGTTTTTTTGGGGGGTTACCAACAAAAAAACAAAAAAAAAAAACAGTTTACACACATGAAATGCGCTTTATTGTTCCAGCATTGTGGTCGAAAAAGGGTTGCCTATCCACCAAATACCTCAGCATCTATAAAGGGATGTACCAGAAAGTTTTTATTTTTTATGAACGAACGCGGAATGCACTCAGAAAACTTATTTGTGGATAGTCAAGTGCTAATTATTATTACGTTTAGTTTCTAATTTTAGTTAAAAGTTAGTTTAAAAAAATCAAAACTAGCTATAAATTTAGAGAAAATATATAACTTATTTTACAGTGTAAAACTTAGTTTATGTGGCAAAAAACTTAGTTTCTGTAGAAATAAGATAGTTTACGAAAATAGAAATAACATCACCTCGCATAACCTAAGTTGTACTAAAGATTATCCACTAATTTCTAAATAATAATAAAATATCATACCTTAATATTAAACATTCCCGACAGAAAGATAGGGTATAAAAACCACTATCACAGGCGGGTGCGAAAATATAGAAAAAAAACAAGAACCCGGCAAAAAGTAAACGTTAAAGAACGGAGCCAGCGAACCCAACAAGTGAGTAAAAATCTAATCCATTACTCAAACCCGCAAAGGCACAAGTAATGTTCGGACCCGGACGGACTTCTAGGCGGTGAATTGTGGGCGGGGGGGTGGAACTGCCAGTTTCAAAAGCGGCGTAAATCTTTTGTAACGTTTTAGTGTCCCTTTTGTTGCTTGGCCTGCTTGGCTTGGTTAGTTATTTGGTCTGAAGATGAGCTTCAACAAGAAGAGCAACAAAAAAAAAAAACAAAAAAAAATTAGGAAAGGAAGCATATTCAATTGAATGGCCCCGTACTGGGAGCCGTGTCTGCTACGTGCGGCATATGTGGCACGTCGATGCGGAAGCGAGAAATAAAATTGCAATTCGCCGGACCAGTTGAATGTCATTTTAGGCGTTAAACCGTAGCGAATCTCCACCGGTCAGCCCTTTGTCCCGTGACACCAACTTACACAAAGTCCAGTTGCCTTAATCCGAGCACAAGCCTAGTTCACGTTGAAAATCCGAGACGTGCAAATGTTTGCGGCAACTTTGGCATCATCGCCATCGTCATCCTCATCATCATCATCAACGCCACACAGAGCTCAAGTTCGAGTACGCCTCCGATTGAGTTTTTGGGCCCCTTTTTAATTTTCACAACTTTTGACCCAAATTCATTTGTCACAGGCAAAAAAAAAAATAATAAGGCGGCCAAGCGGCAAAAGCCAATGTCACCAAAAATGGTTCGAGTTCACCGGTGCAGAGTTTATATAAATAACTAATAGTGTGACCTGCCAGGGGGATACTGTCTATATAGTTGTTGTGGCTGCTGGCTCATAAACTGTCGAGCAGATGTGCCCAACTGAAGTTCGGCAACAGTGTACCGAGATTGCGTTACTGAACACTGATAGCTACTAACTAAACTATTGTAAAACTGACAAACTTTAAGTTTACGGCATTACTTAGGGATGGATAAAGTTTTTAAGAAGTTTGTCAAAAGCGCAGACATAAATTTTAAGCTAAAACTGCGTTGAAGAACAAGGCAAAAAGATGAAGAAAAGATTGTCAATATTCTCAGATACTCTTAAGTGATCATAGCTCCTGTGAAGTTTTGGCAACAGCGCACGAATAAATGTTTCATTAATAATCAATATGTAACTTTTGTAAAAGAAATTTTTAATCTAATGACTAATATATATTTATTTAGCAAGAAGTTTGACAACAATGCATTGTGTGATGGCAACGGAGCAAAATATGATATTTTAGTATGATATTTTAAGGAAACTCGTTAACTAAATCTTAACAGAAATTTAACAACACTGCTATGTTTGAGAAATTTGCCAACACTTCGATGAAATTTGGCAACAAGGCAAACAACATTGACAAATATAGCAAACACAAAGCAAATATTGCGCAAAAGCTGTGTATATTAATGAGAATAAACTTTAAAACATTTTCAACTCGGATATTTGGTTTTGCTGTGAAAAGTTTTGCAACACTGTTAGATGCGCTGAAGTTTGCCAACAGGGCAATGAATGCTGGCGCAATAAATAGTTGTAAAACTATTTAAGCATTTGATAATAGCCTGTACTAATGAGCTTTAAGTCTGGCTAAAGTAGAAATCCTTTTTGGTATGCACGAAAGCCGCAAATATTTTTGGCATTTAAGCTTAATAGACGGAAATTAAATCAAGATTTGCGTGCTTCACACAAAACGGAAACGGAAAAAGTGAAATGGCAATGGAAAAAAAAGGGAAAAGGAAATTGCAGCCGAGATATTTGCATATTTGTCGCTGCCGTAAAGCTAAGTTAGTAGACCACCATCCACACACCATCCTTAAAAAAAACCGCACAGCCGACGAAACTGACATTTTGACCATGAAAATGAAAATATGTTCGAGTTGTACCCTTTTTGTTTTTTTTTTTTCACGTATATTTGTGGCGCAGACTAAGAAAAATGTTGTGTGTGGATTTGCAAAAAGCGCAAGTGTAATTAGTGTGAGGCTTAACGGGGCTAAACAAACTGTCAGAACGCGTGGGCAAAAAAACCCGAGAACCAGACACAGACCCAAGCTCAACCACACTGAAACCCACAAAAGTGCCAAAAAATTAGAGAGAGAAAAAAAAAAATTATGCACAAAGTGAGACCAGTTTTATGTGGGTTCTGCAATATTTGTTGTTGTTTCTTTTTTCAATTTATTACACGTTTTTTTTGGGTTTTATTTTTTTTTGGTACAACTATTGCCAAATAGCATTTGAATAGTCGCGGGCTGTGAGAGGTTGCGCTTTGTGTCGAGGGTCGAGGGTTGCTGAAAATGCAACTGCTGCAAATGCAACGGCAACTGCAAATGCAACTGTCTCGCTGATAAATCGCTTGTGCATTATTTACGAGCATTTTTCTTCTCCATTTTTCTTCTTTTTGTTTTTGCTGTGTGTCGCTTTTGACGTGTGTATTTTATGCATGGTTACTTTTTTTACCAGGCACACATGACGTATGCGTGATATGGCGCTCCCAGCCACAGCACAATCGCAGTTGCAGCCTCAACAAACTGTCCGTCCGCTGCTTGGACATTTATTTAAGACAACAATTGTGAAACGGCCTTGACTAATACTACAAAAACAATAACAAAAACCTTTTGTTGTAAATTATGAAGGCATTTAAATTTCTAGCTTATGAGAACGACAAATTGCATACGAAGGGAAATGAATAAAGAAAGCCAAGAAAAACAGTTACTTACAAATAGCTGTTGTGAAAGTTAGGAAAATCTTTCCGTATATATCTCAAAAAACAAAACTATAGAATTATCTATCTAACTTATGGCTTCATTTTTTTTTAAATTCTTTTTTTTTGGGTTTTTTATTCAAATCTTTTTTATATAGCTTAGTAATTTTAGTAATCTATAAAATAATTTGCTGTAAATTTAAATGATGCATTTAATTGCATTTATAGACTTTATTGGTGGTTTTATCTAAAAAAAAAAAGAAATAACGAGTTAAATTGAATTTTTTTTAAATAAATAATCCCAACTCAAAACAATAAAATCCATCTTTAGATATATATAGATTTATATCTATTAGATACCAAATCCACTTAATCCCTCGCTTTTCCAGTCGATTGCTAAATGATTATCGAATTGACAGCCATGAAAAACGCATTCATCAAGCAGCCTCAAGTTAGATCTTGTTTACAGCCAAGAAGATGGTGTTTTATGGCCAAATGGATGCGGCGTTTAAATGTATTTTGTGCAGCAGCAAATATTGTTTGCAATTCGGTCAACAGCACCTTCGCCTTTGGGCTTTAATGAGAGTTGGCCCGGACAGGGAACTCATCAAATGTGGCCTTGATCGAGAGAGTCAAAGTGAACAATAAGAAATTGTTTCGTTGTGTTTCGAAGCGTGCTTGATGGCCAAACAGAAATAGTCACAAGTGCAGAGAGATGCCAACTGTCGTATGTCGGTGTGTGTGTGTGTGTGTAAGGGGGAGGGGGAGGGGGAGTGGTTGGGTGGCGTGTAAATGAAATGGAAGTGAAGGGAGAAACGCGTTGCCTACAGACTGAGAGTGAGAGCAAAAGTCTTTTGATTTATGCGCAGCAATTAATTTTTTGCACATTTTTGATACCCTATACGTTCGTAACAAACGGGTAGGTTTGCTGTGCAGTAGAAATGTTCCAATAAACGAGAGATTTATATTTTAAATATATATTGACAGCATAAAATATAGTATATAAAGATATATATTCAAAAGAGAAAGCGCATATAAAAAAATATTTAGAAAGAACTTTGGCTAATTCTTACAGGGTATTTAAACTTATCATACAAAGCATACAAATGAACTTGCAATTAAATATGGCTGTCTTCAGAAGAAGCTTAGATATAAATAACAGGTTTTTTGTAAAAATGCTTTATAGGGTATATTTTAGTCGCGCACACTTACAGGGAACATTCAGTTTCTGGTGCTGTTGAATGTTGCCATGGGGAAGCGACAACGTGGACACGGACATGGAACTATGCAAGTGGCGATATGGCATGGAACGACACACACAGAGAGAGAGAGAGAGAGAGAGAGGGGGTAGAGCGAGACAGCAACAGTCAGACAGACGCACAGCAAGGTGCGTTCACGCGTTGCAATGCAGAATTTGATGCCGCACACAGCAAACTGGGCACACACACACACACACACACACACACACACACACACACACACACACAGGTTTGTCATTTGCCGGTCCGAGGCCTGCTCGGCATTTTTGTGCACGGCAACAGCGACTGCGGCAGAAGTTTTTGCGGCCAAAATGGGCAACGTTTTGGAATTTTAGTTACGCTTTGTTGCCTGTCGCTGTCTCTATGTCTGTGTGTGTGTCTGTGTGTGTTGTTGTTGTTGTCGTGCTAAGTGTTTGTTATGATTTATATTGGTTTTATTAAATGTTTCAACAACCTTTTGACAAAAAATTATTTACTGCTGTGCACCAAACACGCAATCCTGAGCACATAAAATGCGACAGCCTGCTGGGATGGGGGGGCGTGGCATGGCTGCCCCCAAACTGAGTGGCATCCAAGTAGCAAGCAGCAAAGCAGCAAGTTGCCGCAATTGCGTGGCCAACACTTTAAACGTGGCCAACGCGTGTGGCTAATGAGTTTTGGCAGCAGCACTCAAAGTGCCGGGCCATGCCCTCCCGGACAGGTGCCCACTTACGTACAGGTAGCATCTGTTCGGCTGGCAAACCTAATGGCAAAGCTCACTTAAGCTGCCAGCGAAAGGACAGCGCCCAAAATTCGAGCACTCGAGCACCCAAAGCTATTTGCTTAGAAAGGTATTCAAATAACACTAACACTAAAGAATTATAGTTGATACACTGACAGAAACCAGAAGCAAGAGAAGCTTACAAAAGTCGAGAATGGTCGCAAATTATTGTTATTTAGGTAAATTATATATATTCAAGATATTTTAAATGTTTTGGATATTCTTAAAAACCAAATGAAGAACAATAATTTTTCTAAGTGTATACTCTAATCTATGTTTTCAAGTTTTGAGTAGTGAAGCTTTCTAAATATGTAATTATATATTTCTATATATTAGCTGATATTTGCATTTCTTTTTGTAATGTAATATTTAATGTGTAATTTTAAAATTTTATATTTATTTTCAACAGTAAGTACCTAAGAAATTAAATTATTTAAATTGAGTTTTGATATTTGAAATTACGTCTAATTTTTCAATTAAGAAGCTTAAGCATTTCTTTATTATCTTCTTCATCAAATTTACATTTTTTAAAATTAAAATTTAGTATTCTAATATAGGATTTTGCATAATACCCCACATACAAACAAAATATATTATATAAGTTTATAAGTTTTTTTTTATATACAGTTTGTCATATATTTTGAACACACTTTTAGTGAGTTTCTTATCCGTCCATCCGTCTTTCGGGCTGCCCGTAATAATAGCCAAACAGTGTCTTAAAGTGCTGATATACCATTATTGAGCATTTATTTACAGTGTCTACGACAACGGCGACGACACCGAGGACATTGAGCAAAGTCTAAGGATAACATCCTTGTCGACATGCACGTTTCTGACGGCTTTATTGTCGGCCAGGCCCCGCCCACCTGGGCGCACTCCTTGTCGAAGCGGTCTTTAGTTTTTGCGCCAAAAAAAAAAAAAAAAAAATAAAACAAACGAACGTTGAAAATGAGCACAAAGTGCTCCAAAAAGTCGCCAAGTCGTCTCAGAATATCTCACACTCTCTAACTGTGAGCCACTCTCATTTTCTCTCTCTCTCCCTCTCTCTCTCTCTTTCTTTTTGTCCCATACTCTTTCTTTGTCTTTCCGTCGCTTTTAGAGCCACGCACTTGAATGACTTTTCATAACTTTATAAAAGTTTGCACAATGCAGCCAAGAAGATGATGACGACGAGAGGGATGAGGACAACGGGCAGGACGAGGCTGAGCAGCGACAATGAAGACTTTGCCTCACAATGGCCAAATGAGTGGCGACTGTGCGTGTGTGTGTGTGTGTCTGTCTGTGTGTGTGCAGTCAAAAGTTTTGTTCTGTGGCATGGGCAAATATGGGGTCAACTTTTGCTTGGCACGTTTCCGCTTCCGTTTAGCGCCATTTGGCTGTAGTCTACACTTGAGCATAATGAATATTTTTGTTAAATTGAAATGTTGTTCTTGTTGTACCGGTACCATCCACCACCCACCCACTCACCACCCCCTTATCAAAACTCGGCCCCTGTTTAAACGCCTTTTGAGTCACTTTCACTTTATGACTGCGCCGGCTGCATAAATATGAAAAATGTAAAATTTAATAAGCAATTTACGTCAGCTCAAAGTTTCTTATACACTAACAGCGGGCATGTTGACATTTTAATGAAGTATGTGAATTATTCCAAAATTAAACTCTAGTTTTCTTAATTTTACTCAATGCTCAATACACAGCAAGCTTCCATCAAAATAAATTTCATATTTTTTTCAAAAACCCAAAATTATGGAATATAAAATACAGTCAGAAAAAGTCATTTATCGAATAGAAAGTCGAGAAAGTTTCTTATAAAAAAAAGAAGATTTAAGTAAAAAAATATAATAATCATAATAATATGTTTGTAATATACTGATAATCTTTATTATTATTATTTATTATAGAAAAATATCGCACAGTTTTACACACACAGCAAGGGTATTAAATATTTGGGCATAGCCAAGAAAACTGTTTTTATTTACATGTTTTACCCCTGCCTTATAGCCGACTTCTGGCCAGTTCTCAGTTCCCAGTTCTATTCTTGGTTGTCCTTTCAATTTGCATATTTCCTGCTTTTTCCGCTTTTAATGTTTGCACTCTCAAGGTTTGTATTTTTTATGTCTTTGGTCATTCTTTTGGTCTTTTGCGGTCTATTGTCAGGGGAAATTTGGCGCTGTGCATAAGTGAATGTTGGTGTGAGTAAGGAATGTGTGTGTGTGTGTGTGTGTGTGTGTGTGTGTGTGCGTGTGTGTGCGTGTGTGTGTAGTATGAATGAATTCAGGCTGACAGAACTTTTGGCTAATGAGACGCTTCAGTGGGCCTTCGGCTGCTGACCAAAAGCTGCTGCTGTCAGTTTTACAGCTGTCAGTTCTACAGTTACTACGACTCCCCTCCCCTTTCCCCCGCCCCACCTCTATCTTCCTCTTATTCTCCACTGCCTTGCATAATTGCGAAATTTGAGCGTTCTCAGCTGAAACTGAAATGTCTTGTCAGTTATTCACTTTGTCAATTTTTGCTTGAATTTCATTTATTGTTCGAGTCGTAAATTGTAACCTCGACTCAAATTGACTGACTGACAGACTGACTGAATGGCTGAATGACTGTGTGACTGACAGTTGTATGCTAAATATGATTGATACGATTGTCTGCTGTTTCTGCTGTGCTAATGCCACGAATTTTCGATATCATCTCATGCAGCCAACTTTTGACTATTGATTGGCATTCGGATTTGAATAGCCTTTCGAATCTATTACTGGCCAACAAACTTGGCATTGATTACCATTCATTGAGGCAGCTGTATTCAAAATTCAATAGGTTCGCTTAGCCAGTACCTTCAAGTGCATTCCAAGCTCAAGAAAAATGAAAAAACCCAAACAAACTAGCTTTAATAGCTGAAGTTTACAATAATTGTAAGGTTTAAGTTTGATCCAAGTGATTAAATAGCTGGGAATATATGCTAGATACGCTATATATCTCAATAATAATAATAATAATAATAATAATAATAATAATAATAATAATAATAATAATAATAATAATAATAATAATAATAATAATAGTAATA
>SCDY01002511.1:0-18770 GCA_004143825.1 Drosophila micromelanica | reverse complement strand
TTATTTTTAGAAATTAATATATTTTAAATGTAGAATTCAACTAAATGAAAAATCATGACTAAAATGCTATAAAACATCAAAATCGGTTCAGTTTTGACAAAGTTATGGAAGGTTAAAGTGTGGGAGCTACGGATACATGTAAAAATTTTTGTCAATTTTGGCATGATTTTTTACCAAAAATTTGACCCCTTCAAAATCAGCTTAAATGTTGTTTTTTAAGATATTTGTGACACCCGCAATGATTAAAACTATAGACTGGGCATTCTAAATGTTGAAAATTTTTTTTTTTTTTGAAAATAAAAAAGGGTCTTCTCTTGTAATTTTTTCAAAAAATCAAAAAAAAAAAACATTTATTTTAGAAATGAATATATTTTAAGCGTAGAATCGAATTAATTAAAAAATCATGACTAAAATGCTATAAAACATCAAGATCCGTTCAGTTTTGACAAAGTTATGAGAGTTTTAAATATGGGTGCTACGGGTTCGAGAGTTTCACATGACAAAATTGTTCCTAATTTTAGTCGGTCAGTAGAAATCTTGGCTGTTCATTTGGCGCGGGTTTCCACGAGTATATATTCGACGTTTCAATCATTTCAATAGCGAGAAATATTGTGTTACTACCGAAAGACGGACGGACAGCAAGACGGATATTGCTCAAGCCCAATATTCTCTTTTGACATTGCGAACGAGATTAATTAATTATACACTTGGCTGTTTGTGTTAGAGTTTGCTTACATAATCCTTCAAAGTATACGAAATAAACTACGCATTTTGAAGGTCTGTAATCAGCTCTTGCCTGTGTCATATGCTAACAATCAGGATCCAGTCAATCCTTCGGCTCACGTCGCACTTACCCAGTTACCCAACGGCCGCCCACAATCAATTAACTCTATCACCATTTGGCACCCCTCCACCCAACAGCTGCTGAAAAGCAACTTTTATGCGTATATCTTCAGGCCAACACACCTTTAAGCCCCGGCTTGAGCCACAGTAGCCGCTGGGCCAAAATTGATAACATTGTAACATTGTCCGCAACAACAAAACATTGAATTTTCTGCATATAAATGAATTAATTTGCAGACGATGCTCAGCTCTGAGCGAAGCAACATATCGACGGCAGCCAGGCCGGGGCCAGCCCGACCAGCTGGAGGCTGTATAGGGCTAATTTCCATAAACCCCGAACTGAAGAAGTCGCAACGCCATTGTTATGCTAAGTGCGGAGTGTGGGCCAGGGGGGTGCGAGGGGGTTGTCGAGTTAAATGTACCAAACAAAAAAGGAAAAAGGGGTTGAAGGACCACCAGGTTAGAGTAAAGTGCTCGAGAGCGGAACGAGAATGCGCTCATCGAAAATATATCTCTTAGCCAGCGGCCAGGCTAAGCTCACCACCAAGACAAATTGTTGCACAATTGTTGTTTGGCCCAAAAGAACAAAAAAACTATACAACAAAAAAAAGAGCAACCCATGTAAGCACCTTAAATAAGTGAACAGCATTAGATCTAACTGTAACTGTTTACAATTTGTTTTTCTCACATGGGTCTAATCGTGCATGAGGGTGCACACTCGCAAAATCCAGTCCAGGGTATGGGTCCCAATCCAGCGGGAATTCAGGCTGTGAGCTGCTTAATACCCATTGTGCAGTTGCTTGCAATTGCCTGTGAAATTGCATTGAAATGCGAATTGCATTAGGCCAGCAGCAGTAGCATCAGCAGCAGCATTGGGAACACAAACGCCCCTGCGGTCCTGTCAATCACAAGACGTAAGGTGTTCGCTGTCAGATTTTCTTGGGTAGCGGGCGCTATAAATTTTATACGCTTCTCGAAACTTTATTTTATGGCTGCGGCAACAATGGCTGGGCTGGGCATAGGAACGCCGTTAATTTACGAGATATACTCCCCACGGTTTTTTCGTCTCGTTATTGTATACAAAAACCAAAAAAAAAAAGAAGAAGAATCCAAATCCAAAACCAGGCAATCTCGCGTGCGCCATTCGTGTGAATTTGAAATAAAACACACTGCATAAATGCGGGTTGGGGCAACTGCAAAGTGCTGGCGATATATTTACGAAATCATGTAAATCTCCACACACTCACACAAATGGCAGCGACATGCCACAAATGGACTGCCAGACATTGTGACAGCGCCCCCTGATCGCTTCAAGGAGCAGCCCCATCAGCACCACCAGCACCACCAGGAGAGACATGTGTCAAATCTTTGGGGCGCTGCATGTTTGTGCAGCATTTAAAAAATATTTTCTTGTAATTTGGTAAACTAATTGTTGCCGTTTGTTTTGACAATAAGGCATTTGTAGCTTTTCAGCGATGCTAACTGACGATTTGATTGACTTGAACTGACAGCCACGCCCTGCTCCATGCTCGTAATCGGCCTCAGTTCCTGCCCGTTTGTGACTGATGCTTACACTCAGAGAAAAGACTGCCTATGAATTGGTCACCAAATCTTTAATACTGCATTTAATCGGTAAAAGATTTATTCTAAATTCATGGTAATTTTTTTTTCAAAACTAAACTAATTTTTAAAAGAAATGTTTTTTATTCTATGGTTTTTGCTTTTTAAAAAAAATCTGAACTTTAATCTGCAAGGACAAAAAATTTAACAAAAATTTAATTTTATTAAAATTGGAAATATTTAAACACAAAATTACATTCCGGTTATATTCTTTCATTTAGAACTTAGTTTTTCTCTCAGTGCCGGCACTTTTCCACTGTTTGTTGTTGCTGTTTGGGGTTTTCCGGTAGTCATTGGCATTCTGCTTTGCATTATATCTCTGGCATTATGTTCGACATCGACATGTAATTGATATATTGGCTGCAGCTATCGAGGGGCATCAACTGCCCCGCCTCCCTCCCTCCCTCCCCGCGTCTAAACACATGTTGTATTCTTGTTTGTTTACTTTGTATTTGTTTTTAAACTAATGCTGAACGCTGCAGTTTTCCATTTGGAGTGCAATTGGCAGCACATCAAGTGGTTAGATTGGATTAGATAGGGCTTTGAAATATTGTTATAATCTGCTGATATTAAACACTTATCTTAAAATCAATTAAACAATAATTTTATTTAATATGTATGTATGTGTATTTGGAAGAAACAACGCCTCTTATAAAAGTTTTAGAATTATTATTCACAATCCATGCATTCACTCAAAAATTCTATAGAAAATGCATAAAAACTGAAGCATGGTTTGTATACACAAATTTGTTTGCTGGTAATTAACAAATTTAGGGGAACAAAATCATTAATTCCAACAATATAAAATCAGAGTTTATTTCCAACAATAATACAAACATCATGCCCATAACCATGCCCACTAGAAGGTAGAAGTCTCCGTTGTCGTCTCGGCTTCTACGTGGTATGTATGTATATATCAAAAGCCTAATAAGTGCTGAGTGCATTCGCCTTCTGGGGCCTGCTGTATCTTTATTTGTATCTGTATCTCTTTGGCTGTATTTGACCGGGGGCTGATTGCATGTTTTTTTTCTGGGAAAAAACTGTCGACGCAACGTCTACGGCGTGCAGCAGGTCCATAAAATGCAGGCGAGCGCATAACTGCAATGATCATTAAAAAGCTGCAGAACGATGCAGTTTATGGCCACGTTTAGATATGTGTTATATATATAAATATATTTCAGTGCTAAACGGTGATCGGCACAATTGATTTTCTGTGGCTCAAAGGGTTGCTAAAAACTGAATTTCTCACTGATTGATAAAAGTTGTGGGAAAGGTTTAAGATATTTAATAAAAAAAATTATTATATTATGGTTCCCATTTAAATAAATACTTAAAAAATTTATTTTAGAAAAATTCTACAGAAAAAAAAAGTTTTTCCTATTTGTTTGTCTAGTTTAATTTTTTAGTTCTGCCTTCTGACATTCAGCATTTCCATGTCAAAAACTCTAATTACATTGTTTACCTTTCTAGCTGATTTCGTTTCCACACTTGTAAAGCTTGTAAAGTGCCCTTGACACTTGGGGCTCTGCCCGTACACCCAAGTAATAACAATAATTACAGTCAGGCCTCTTCCTGTTTATTTAACTGATTTCTGTGTTCCATTTCCACTTACAAGAGGTCGCAACATTTCCTCTATGTAAGAGTTAGTTCCACTTTTGCTTTATAATTTGTTAACGATCATGGTAAAACTCTTGATTATCATTATCATTATCATTAGAGTGCTGTACAAAATGGCCGCCAGTTGCAACTGCCACAAACTACCCTGAGAGCGGAGTCAGTTGACGCTGCTGTAAGTTGCTCGCATAGATAAATATTGGGATTTTCAATTAGCACCCCTGAAAAGTTTCGCCCTATTGGGCTTTCGCTCTCTTTGTCTCTCTATTTAGCTCTCTTTGAGCAAACTTACCCTCGTCTGCTTTTTGTTCAGACTTTGTGTCTCTGGGCAGCGCTTCACTTTTTTTGTTCTGCCCAACGTCGGTCTATTTGTCTAAAGGATCAGGCGCAGTGTTTGCGTATGGGCGCGTTAATTGCCCATAGTGGCAAACGTTTAAAGCCGCCACAAATCCGCCCCAAATGTAATGTCAAGAGCAGCCACCCTCTCTGCTGCTGTCGTCGTGCGGCTTTTTACCTATGCCTCAAATGGCTTTCGTTTTGTGTACTAAAAAGATAAAGTGACGACGGCGCTTGAAAACATGGATCTGTGGATCTGGGTCTTTCCATCTCTTGGTCGTGCGTTGTTTTTCATGTTGTAAAGTTAATTATAAATTAAATATTGATTCTGTGGCGTGTGCCCGGGCTGTGTTCACAGTAACAGTTGCTGGCGCTCATCAAATCTTCCACGCCGGTTGGCCAAGCTATAGCTACACACACACACACTTGTGTGTATATATCAATGTGTATATATGAGTTTGTATCTTTGTTGTCTTCGCATTGCCTGGGCAATTCCCGCTGTATGAAATTGATTGGTCACGTATGATTTATTAATATTTGCTTTTCATTACGCATACGCCGTGTTGTATGCAGTCGAAGCCGACGCAGCAGCGGCAACTGCAGCAGCTGTTTTAATTGGTTTAAAATTTCCATTGTCGCGCTTTCCAATTGTGAACTGCAATTGCCTGCAGTAGTCTGAGGTTTAATGGGCGCCAGCTGTGATCTATTGCAGACGCCACGAATCAAATTGCACTTATTATGACTTTTTATGCATCTTGAGTCCAGAAAGTAAATCAAGAATCTGAAAGGGCTGATAATTACAAGGTTTTTCAAAGCGTAGATTTTAACATGGTTATAAATTAAATAATATCTGATATCAAAACCAATCAAGCACTTAAACATGTTATTAATAAACTAACAGTAACTTACCACTTATCTTGATTTCATGAGAATCACATAGAAAGGTCTAAAATGCCTTGCTAGACAATTAACAAAAGACTACAGAAAACATTTAAAAATATTGTTGGACTTAAATTTGGTGTAAATATTATGTTATACGGCAGATATAGGAACTATCATACAAATATATTTAACTATTTTTAATGAGCAAAGGGAGTATTATATTTGCTAGAAAAAATACAAATAGTTTTGTAGTGTAAATCTTAGACCAAACCAAAATTATGAACATCCGTAAGGCTAATAATCTGGATACTGTTTATTTAATCGAATATTTTTAACTTTTCCAAAATTTTCTATAATAACTATTATTACGAAAAGATTTAGTAATATTTCTGAAAAGTATTTTACAGTAAAGTTTCGTTATAAGTTCTTTAAAATACCTGCATTTCATGTACCATAAATATTTGAAATTTAACATCTAGCTCCGATGGGCTTCAAGCGAACTCATCTCCGAATGGAAAAGCGACGGCAAAACAGAAGGACGCGCTGCTCGACAAGCACCAATACATTGATGTAATGTATTTGTGTGGCGACAGGTAAGCGAGGCAGATGGAAAGATGGGCAGATAGACAGCCAGACGGACAGCAGAGCAGAGATGGACAAACGGTAGGTCGGCTGAAAGCGTATAATTTATGTGCGGACTGTGCTGGCGGCCATAAACGAGCGGGAGCGAACTAGGCTAGGCAATGGCAATGGCAGCGCCAGAACCGGCGATCGACTGGTCAAAACAAAGACAACAACAACAATAATAACTGCAACAACAGCAACAACAACAACAACTAAAGTAACCACTAGCTATTGCTGTGGTTGTGACTGTGGATTCTGCTGCTATTCAGACTGCGCGGCTCGAACGAGTTGATGCTGCTGCTGATGCCAATTGTTGTAGCTGCTGTCGCAGTCGCTGCTGCTGCTGGCGCTGGCGTGAGCAGCGACGCTGGCAGCGCCGTCGAGGTGGTTATTTTCATAAATGCTCTAAGCAATAGCAGCAACAGCAGCAGCAGCGAGCGTTGCTGTTCGTGTGTATCTGTTAGATACATTTGTACATCCGTCCTCTGTCGCAGTCGGCGTCGCTGCTGCGCTCTTTTTGTGGCCGCAAGTGGGCGGAGCCAGCAAACCAATTTTTGGCGAACTTTGGCGCTCATTTAAATGCTAAAACTTGTTTCGTTGTTGTTGCTGCTGTTGTTGCGGCACGCCCCAGTTAGATACATAAATATTTATGCACGATAGATACTTTTGCTAAGGTTTAGCCAAGGTGTGAACTGCGCCTGAGTGTGTGTGAGAGCGAGAGAGAGAGAGAGAGAGAGAGCGCGCTTGCAACAAAGCGAGAGAAAGCGAGCGCGTTTGTTCGTTGTGCGAGCGAGGTAGAACGTGCTGTAAAGCCGCAAAAGGTGCAAATGTTTGGTTTTTTTCGAGAGATTATGAAAAAGTTTGCCAAACGACCCACAAAAATGCAAATCGAAAATGGCTGCTCGAGTTTTGCCCCCTGACCCTGCCCCAATTGCTGCTTCTGGTTTTTCGTTAGTGTAATTCTTTTTATTTTGTTGCTGATTAATTTTTATTTGATGCCTGCGCGCCTATTTATTTATTTTACTTGCGAATTTTGATTTTTTACATGCCGCCGCTAAAAACCTGGTCAGGTTGTCCATCGTCTGTCGCTCTGTCCGCTGTCTCCTATCTCCTGTCTCCGGTTTTTATGTTTATTATCGTTTTGCATAACTTTGCTAATTTTGCTGTTTATTTGCGCGCAGAACGCACAGAACGATCTCCACAGCCCTTCCCGCCCACCGCCCAGCCCCTCACCACACCCCTTTGTGGAACCAATCATTTATTGGCTTTGTGTTTGTGTCAATAATCGTTTATATTTACGTACCTATTTTTTTTCCAATTTCAACGATTGTGCTAATTTATTTTATTGTATTTGAATGATGGTGTGTGTGTGTGTATGTGTGTGCTTTGTTGTTTTTGTAGTTGCTGCTGCTGGTGTCTGTTGTTGTTTTTGCTGTTGTAATTGCTTTGATTTGCTGCTGCTTTGCTAAAATTTATTTGAAATTTTAATTGTGAAAATATTATGCTTCGGATTATGCGATTTATTTGTTGTTAAACGGAAGTCATGGAAATGAAAATTCAAATTGTAATTGTAATTTACCATTGTTATTTCGCATTGTTGTTATTTATTTGAAATGTATCCGGCGGATCAATTTGTATCAATACTCACTGCCAATTGCAATTGCACACACACACACACAATCACATCAAATTCATATACATATTTTTTAAATGAAGCTTGAAACATTTCAATTTTGATTGCCATTTATTGTTTGTTATTTCTATTATTATTGCCGTTGCTTTTATTGTTGCTTCTGTTTTAGCTGTTGTTATTTTGTGGCAGATTTGTTCTAAAATTTTATGACGCATAGATTTGTAATATTTCAATTAAATTGTCAGTGCATAATTTGATTTTACATTGTTATATGTACGCATGTGTGCGAGTGTTAATTAATATTATATGAGAAATAATTAGTTTATTAGCTGTGATATTTATTTATATTTTTTTAAAGTGCTGGGAGAACATAAATCACAAAATGTAGCTGTAAAATTATTTTAAAATTGACTCTTTCTAGAAATAACCATTTTGGAAACATCTTGAGTTTAGAAGATATATCAACAGATAAGAAATGGAATGCTAAAAAAAGAATTAAATAATGAACACGTTTTTCGGCAATGCTGTCTAAATTTTTTAAAAATAAATATAAATATTTTTAAACAAATTTATTACATTTCATTCATAAATAAATTCCTTAAAATATTTATATAGAAATTTTACAGACCAAACCACATAAGTGATCCTCTAGCCGTAGCTCATTCCATTCTCAAATTGTCTGCTTCTTCCTTTGGGTAAACAGCATAAATCGATTATTGATTATGTTAGGGTGTCTCATGTGGCATGTGAGCCTTTAAAGTTGCAAACTGTTGAAATTGAATTTCCAGGGAGTAAAACTAATTAAATGGAAGCACTTTGCTGGCAACTGGCAGTCGCTGGCAGAAGGAAACGTCAGATAGTCGCCATTATGAATGCCCATTGAAGAGAGGGAGACGGGGAAGATACGCAGAGTGAGAGAGAGAGAGAGAGGGAGGGGTGCAGCGAGCAGTGCTGGCAACAAAAACTCAAATTCGGGCATAAGTGACAATTCAATAAGCCATGACGTGGCCCAATGTTTATTTAGCATATTGCGACGGCGAATGAACGACGCTTGGCTGCCAGGGAAGTGCTGGGAGACAACTCGCTGCGGAAGTGAGAGCCAAGGGGAAACGATAGCGACATCAACTGCGACAGCGACGGCAACATCGACTGGCTGCGGTTAAACGGTGGTATGTTTGGGCAGACAATTTAACAGACTCTCTCGTCCACGTCGCGCGCCACTTTCGAAACGCTTTAACGCCGAGCAGCGGAGGCTGCGCTGCCACATAGTCAAAGATGTTGTTGTTGTTGTTGTCGTTGGTGTTGAAATGTTTATTTAGGACAAATTGTCAGTGTGTGTATATACGGGTGTAGGCAGCCCCTCAGCGGCAGCAGCAGCAGCCACTGCAGCAGCTAGCAGCAGGAAATTGCCCATTGTACTTAGCCCAGGGTTCAGTTATGGCGTCTCAACTACCTTGTTAAAATGTGTCGCTGCCAAAAAATAAACGTTTACCAATTAATATGCACCATTTTGGGTTAGGGTACACCAAAAACACCATCGATGTCTGCTCTCGCACACGCGCCTTGTAATAATTTCAGGGGCGTTTGTTAAATTGACTGCGAAATCTCTGATGACATGTGTGTGTATTTGTGTGTGTGTGCACCCACGTATTCAGCTCGGATCTCAAGGCCTTTGGCTGCATCTTTTTTAGCTGCTTTTCTCTGTGTATCTTTTGCTGGGGTTTTGTTTGCTTAGCCGCGCGCCATTGAAGACACATTTTCCAGCTGCGACGGCATTTGCAACGCTCAACTAATTTTTTTAGAGCTCGAGCACTGAGATACAGTATCTTTTTTAAATGTCTATGTTTTTATTGCCCATCCGCTTAATTTTGGGTATAATTAATTAGTGCAACCGTCTGACAGATACGTGTTTTTTAGTTTAATGTCAATGAATTTGGTTATAGATCATGATTGTAACAGATACATGTATCTAACAGATACTTATGACATGCAACATTATTTTGATTGCTAGGTTTTGGTTATCAAAAGTTAAGCAAATGTATTAGCTAGTTTGGGATAAGATAATTAAGACTTATTTCATTTAGGTATTTAAGAACTGCCCAAGAGATTCTAATGAATTCAAATCCAACAGATGACTTTGCTCCCATGGAAAGTCACTTTATTATTCAGGCGAAATCTCAGTGGCCCCGCCTAGTCCAGGCCCCTCTCTTGCACCTACTTACATATACACATGTTCTAGGTGGAATATGCTGCTATTCGCAGTTTCTTAAAGAGCCAAAGTCTTGTTGTCATCCTTTTCATCGTCGTCGTCGTCGTCGGCGTCGTTCGCTGCAGTTGTTTTCACAATGTAAATATTTAAATATTTTCAAGACAAACATTTGATTGTTGTCTCTAAAAATATGTTGATAAAATATTTGTTCAGTAAACTGGTTAAAAATTACAACAATTCTTGAATAGACTCAACTCGTCGCTTCTCATATTGCTGCGAATGATTTTGGCCTAGTCTAGTCTAGTCTGGTGTCGTGTCTTTCGTTTCTTGGCTTGACTTTGGCATTTGTTTTATTAATTTTTCTCAACACTTTTCACTTTACACGCAAGGCGTGGAAAAACAACGCACAGCCTACCCGGGTCAGGCCAGTTTTTGAGTTATATCCATTTGCATCTGGTGGTTGCCTCTTGCATAAATATGCAGTAGACGTGTGTGTTTGTTGTTGCTGCAATTATTGCCGCACGCTGATGCTGTAGTTATTCTTGTTGTTGTTGTTGTTATTATTATTATTGTTGCTGCGGCTCGTGCAGACAGCGCGGCACCAAGTGTTTCACATCCCATGAGGCTGTGAACGCAAAAAAATAAAACACACAAACGTGTATCGAAATAGAATCGAACCTGAGTCGGGGGCATTCCAGGCATTGGCAAAAATAGAGGTATATCCACTTCCTACTTTGAACTTATTTGAACTACTTAGCATTGTTTAATGGGTTTCTTGGTCAAACACACAAATCCAGTTGCCAATGTCGGTCAGCCGTGTCACTCAATCAGAGCTCAAAGTGGCCCAGCAGGTGACCCTTGGCACAGAACTTAAATGCACTGGCAATGCATAGGATAACACTAGAATGCCTGTTCCTAGACATTATCCATGAATCAAGTGCTATATCCGAAGTGCGGCGCAACAAATTCACGCAACACATTCCAATTGCCGTTGGCTGACATTAATTATAGCGCAAACGATCGATTAGAAGCATTTTAAAATTCATTAATGAATTGTTTCTTAAACAGCGGCAACAACAACAACAACAACAACAACATGAACACCAAAACTACATATGTACATAAATAAGCAGCCAGAAACGCGCCCCAATGTCTATATGAAGAAGCAGGTTGGCATGAAACAGTGCCGACCAGCAGTTAATGCACAGCTCACTGAGCATCAGTAATAGACAGTTAGTAAATTAAAAGTTAATGTAGCTGAAAGGCTGTTAAAGATGGTTGGAAATCCTAAATAAAATAGAAGAAATGGTGAAAAAATATTTGTAATGATATTTTTTAAACAGGTTATAGATAATTTTAAAATAAATTTCGGTTAACTTTCTATCTTATTTTATTCAATACATTAAATGTTCTAAATTTTGATACTATCGCATTCTAAATCTTTACGATTCGCCTACTAAATCTTAAAGTGTTGTCATACTTCTGGCACCCACTCTCTGCCTGTTAGCTGCTCACATTCTCGCCCATAACAAATTGAAGAAAAAACTGACTGAAAAATGACGAGCTGACGATTTGTTTGGTATTTTGATATCGACAACATATTTTCAGCCATCAGCCATCGGCTACACCCACGCCCCAGGCTGGCGTCTATGCCGCCCCCCCTGACCTGCCGTCCACTCCCTCTCCCTCCCCCCAAGAAACTTATTATGCACAAATAAATAGCACAATGAAGAAGAAAAAATGCTCAACACCGATAAAAATGTAGAAATGCTGTTGCTTTAGGTTTTTCAGTTGATTTATACGACGAACGGAAATCGTAGACTTTTCGACGCTCAGCATGAGTGCAGCAGACATTGAGGAGGCCAGTGCCAAAGATTCAGCTACAGATACAAATACACAGACATAGATACATATTCAGATAAAGCTAGAACGGCTGCATGATTATGGCATGTGTTGTATCTTCCAGATACTTTCGGCTACAAATTGGGCAGAGCGACGAAATGTGTTTGCAAACAAATTAATATCCATCGATCTGAAACTGCCAGAGTTGCCAGATAGCTATGATCTATGATCCGATCAGTTCGGTTTCGAGCGGATCGGGATTGAAGATTTGCCTGCTTGCTTTATAATTTTATAAATTTGGGTTACATAAACAAAGCATAAATATTTAACGCTCTGTTTTGGATGCTCCAATCCCAATGCCAATTAGGTGGTTCCTCTGGACGCCAGCGAGGGCAGATCGATGCAAATGTCAAAACCTGATTGTGTGTGTTTGTTTGCATTGGTAGCTGTCGTAACCATAAATTAGCACCTCCTTCGACTCTGGGCCATGGCTGCCATATGGCTTATATGTAAACTGCAAAATGCAGCCGATAGATTTATCTGCCAATCCATTAAATAATAATAATAATAATAATAGTAATAATAATAATAATAATAATAATAATAATAATAATAATAATAATAATAATAATAATAATAATAATAATAATAATAATAATGATGATGATGATAATCATGATCATGATCATCATGATGATGATGATGATGATGTTGATGATGATGATGTTGATGAATGCTGCCGATAGATTTATCTGCCAATCCATTTCCAAATAAGTCGCTCAGAACGCAGTTTGTTGTGCGGCTGTTCTTGTTGCAATTCCAATTATTTTATTTACAATGAAAACTATTTTCGCTGTTGCGGTGTTGCTGCTTCCGTAAACAAGGCCACAAATGCCCTTGAGAAGCTTTAGATTGACGATGGCATGCCACGGCGAGTGGAGTTGCAAGTGGCAGCTGATGTGCACTCCACTGGACGCTGGCCACATGCAACACAGTTCCCCATCAGCACTTCAACACTGGCCAATAGGGTCTCTGACTGACCGCCTACCGTGTTTGTTTTTCCTGTTCCCATGATTTACTTTGATTTAGTAAAGTAAATCCCAATTTCTCAAAGCTATATTTTCTAAAGTAACAGTTTGCAGGTGATTGAATTTTTGCAGTCTTAAAATTCCAAAAGCAATGATCAAAAATTCTTTTCGATATATTCTGAGCTGTTATTATGCTATGAATAGCATGTTACCTGCAGTCAGTAACACACATTTTTTTTACTTAATTTTCTTTTCATTATTAAAATGAAAATATTATTTTGAAAAACGCGCACGCCTTCTTCACTCTTGATCTTGGCCCTCGCCTAAGCAGACACGCCACCTGTCCACAGCGATCTGGACTTGAA
Source organism: Drosophila micromelanica (assembly GCA_004143825.1). NCBI lineage: Eukaryota > Metazoa > Arthropoda > Insecta > Diptera > Drosophilidae > Drosophila > Drosophila micromelanica. The sequence continues at coordinate 5,774 of SCDY01002511.1, read as the reverse complement.
GTTTTGGCCTTTTCATGTGTTGAGGATTAGCACGGAGGCAATGGCAGCGGGCAGCGGGCCGACTGCGCAGCATGAGCTGGCGCTATGGCAGCCCAGTTTGGGTGTCTGTTTTATAGCCCCGTGCAAGATGCGTTACCACCTCCGTGGGCGATAAATCTGCAGTGCGCCTGTGGCGCAATGAACTCACTCTCCTCTCTCCCCCCGCAGCAAACAGCGCAACAGCCGCCACCCTACGCACTTCGCCCTCTGTCCTGGTCGCGGTTGCGGTTCAGTTTTGTTTAGTTTGCAGGCGACGATAAACACCTTGGCGCCAGTGGGATTGGGTTTGGTGAGATTTAGATTCGGAAGAGTTAGCCGTGCACTTATTCGAATGCAATATGCTGCACAGTTTGACAATGCCAAAAACCACTTGAGAGCAGCTCATTAGGCGCTGCCAGCCAGCCAGCCAGGTGCAGCACCTGTTGGCCAACCCGAGGTGCTATCGGTCACAGGAGCCAGACGCGCATGATGTTGACGACTTGTTGGCGGGCGTCGTGGGGCGAGGGCTTCCGTCGAAAGCGCTTGAAATTACACCCGATATCGCCGCAATTATGCATGCATTTATGTTATTGTTAATTGTTTAAACAATCGACTTTGGCTCTGTTGTTGTACGTGTGCTATGCATGAGATATTCCTCGCCCAGGTCCCCGAGCTGGGCAATGTTACGAAATGGAGAGCCAAATGTCTTTAACTTGTGAGTTTTGTTTCGTTGAATGGCTTTTTCTATTCATTCATACGTTGATGAAACTGTGAGTGCTCCTATTCAATTCATAGAAAATTACGTATACGCCAGGTGCACTTTAGTTAATTTAAACAAGAATAAAATGTCAGATCTAATGCTATATATTGAACGCTATTGCACTAAAAATGAATACTCTCATTTTAACTAATGTTTATTTCGTTTAGTAATATTTTAAATGAAATGAACTGATTGATTCTGCTTAGCGTTGGGTATTTTAATGATATTTAATTTATTTGCTGGATTTTCAGAAAAATATGTAAATTGAAAACATAATAACGCACAATTCCACAAACTGTGTGGAAAGCTTTTATTTGATTTATGGCACTTCCATGGAAATTGTCGACAATTTGTCTGGCAGTGCAGAAGAAACCAGCAACGAGTTGGGAAGAAGTCGTTTCCGTGATTTACGCGCAACGAAATTCAAAAAAATAAACAAAGGGTTTAGTAAGTATTTGCAGGGTGCGTGTGTGTGTTGTTATTTTATTTTCATTCTTTCTTCTTTTCGTTTCATTTTACAATATCTTCAGTTGGAGCTATGCTGTGAATTTGTGATTATTTGACTTGGGCATGACGGCGGCCTGGCACTTTGATAGTGCTGAATTTGCTGATTCTATTTATGATACCGATTCTCGATTCCGATTCCAAGTCCAATTCCAATTGATTCGGTGCTATTTATTTGCTTATGTCGCGCCAACTGGTTGGCAACTTCGTCGACGTCGGCAGCATCAAATGGCCAAAAAACAAAAAAAAAGAAGCTATTGGTGGACTGACGCATAAACATGACGAACTAATGCCAATAATACCAAATGTGACATCAAAGCACCCACGGCTGATAAGCAAAATAAACTGCACATCAGATTGCAATAATCAAAAAATGCAGTCGATAGCTTCATTCGATGATGATTCGACGATGACTTTCCAAGGGGACGACGACAACGTCGTTTAATCACCAATTGAGCGCCATCTGCTGGCGTCAGTTGGCAACTACCGCTGCAGCTATTGCATCTATTGCTGCACTGCATCCAGCCCCCTTGCCGTTGATGCCAAAGACCCAGATCAAAGCATTTCAAGCGCAACAGTCAATCAAAATTGTTGTTGCAATTCTACTTGCAGGCTGCGTTGAATTTTGCATTTACGTTTTTGCTTTTGTTGTTGCCGTCGACGTCAGTCAGGCCAGGCCAATAAATTGCCTGCTCCCGGATCTCTTCGGGTCTGTCCCTGCCCTGCCTTATCTGATCTGGCGAGGGGCTAATTTACTCAAATGTCGACGCCTGGCGCTGATTTTTTTCTATTTTCATTTGCATATTGGTTCGCGTTTGTTTTGTTTTTGGCATAAATCGATCATAAATTTAATTTGAAAATTGCTGAGTTTAGTTTTAGCTCGGGCGAGGCAACTCCAAAGCCATTTTGCGTATTTATAACTCAATAAAACTTCAAAAGTGTTCGAAAACATTCGCTCTCAAAGTTTGTTTAATGCCATAAAAATGCATTTGTTGTTGTTGTTGCTCTTGTTGTTGCTATTGTTGTTGTTGTTGCTTTTTGCTGAACAACGCAGACACTAAAACGCGGTCATAGCTTTATGGACTCTATAACTGAGAAAGGGAAGCGGAAGTTTACTGTATCCAGTCGTCTGGAATATCGAGTATTAATTGTTGCTGTTATTGTTGTTGTAAAATGATCACAACAAAGTTGAAACAGGATCTTAAGTCTATAATTCGGAGACTTTGATCTTGAAATGTGCATGTGTTATAGTTCTTGGATTTGGATGAACAAATTTTAAAAACGAATTTTAAAATTACTTTCTTATCGATGCTCTAGTTTTTAATGAAATAGAAATTGTATTTTTGTAATAATGTATGAATAATAAGTTTAATTGACTTTTAAACAGAATTGTTCATGCAGATCAGAAATATTTTGTAACACTTTAAGTGCTCTTAGCTTATAAATATTTTACCTCTATAATGTTATATAATAGTTGAGCTATATTTTTTCAGCAATATTTCCATATGGAATATAAATTTACTTTAGAGTCGGCGTGTCTCTATTATAGCCTGGTTAATTGCAACGACAGCTGGCAAAACAACAGCAAAACCGCGCAAGACAAACAAGAACAACAACAACAACAGCAACAACAACAGCAACAACAATAGCAACAATAACAACAAGGACAACAATATTATACGCTTTTGTTGTCATCGTCGTCAGGCGATGGCAGTAGAATTTATTGTTATAACGGCGCAATGATAACAGGTCATCAACTGAGCAGGTAAATAAATATATATGGCCAGCAAGAGCGACATATCCAGAGAGAAATAGAGAGAGAGACAGGGGGGGGGGGGGGAAGTGGGGAAGCGAGTGAAAAGCGTGAAAAATAAGCAATGTTAATTACAAAGGCGCTGTCGCTGTGGCGAGCGAAGCAAACAAATTCATAGATATCCTTGTGCAGCTGTTGTCCGAAGTGGTGGAGGGGGAATGGGCGGACGTAGGTGCGCCAGCTAATACTTGCATTTAATTAGGCTTGCAATAATATTTATGTAAATCCGGCCTGGCTCCAGGACGAACGCAGGCAACAGCTGTCAATATTTATGCTTGCCGTTTGTGGGACGCTCTGTCAATGATTTGATTACAACTACATATATAAGTATATGTATATATATATTTTATGTGTGCATATGCATATTGTTGTCCTGCGTACTGTGTCCTGCATCTGCATCTGCTCATGGGTGTGCGTGCGTCCTTATCGCTAAGCAAACAGTGCAACATTTTGCTGTTGTCGCCATCGCTTTGTTTTTCTTGTCCTCCGCTTGGACCACCCGCGCAATCTGCGGACGCCGCTCGCAACGGCTGCTGTGGGCATATTTTTCAGTTTTCAGTTTTCATTTCGAGCGATTTTTGATTTTTTTTTGTTGCTTGTTGTTTTTGCATTTAATGTTGTTGCTTTTGACACCGAATGGACTCATGCCCGGCACGGCTTTGTCAACGCAGCAATCGCAGCAGCCGAAAAATTCGAAATTCGATTGTATTGAATACCGCGGAAAGAGACGCAGGGAAAGAGACGGAGCAGGAGGAATGAAAAAGAGAAACAAGGAATTCGTATACACGATCTGGCATTTGACAACCAATACTTTGCAACAACTAAACTCTTGTCAGTAAAGATTCGAACCTGCAAAGTTTATTAACTCGATCAGTATATAATATTTTTAGATAATACTATACTAATCTAAACTAATAAAAAATTATAGCCTAGTTTTAAATAAAAAGGCAGTCCTCGGTAGATGAATTATCTAATTGCTTAGCCAACTGATCAAGAAGGTTTCGGGTTGAAATCGTCGAAATATATTGTTTAAAATAGTTAGAAATAAATATAATAGTTAAAATAAAATTTTTATAGTTCGCAATACAGTTATATTGATATATTTATGTACAGAATATATTCGCTCGTTACGGTCCTCATAGCATTCATTTAACATAGAACTTTAAGTTTTTGTTGCATAGTGTAGTTCGCATTGAGCACATTTGTAGGCCTAAATCCAGACCCACTAGCTTTGGCACACTTTTCGCTGGCACTTGAGCATTCATTTGTGTGCCCACCCAGATAGGCATGGCCCGGCTCAAGATGTGTACGCCATTGAAGACAATGGCCCAATGGCCCTTAGCCAAGCTCGTGCTTCAGCTGTGGCTGAGGTTGTAGCTGAGGCGACACCTGAGCGTAGTTTAGCCCCCACATCAATATCGCTTGTCGTACTCGAACGCAGTCGTCGTCGTGGTCATCTGTCTGTCTAGCGCAATCTCAATGCCGCTATGGCGCCAGGCGGGTTTCTCAAGTGACAATGGATCGCAGATGACAGGCGCATAATGGAGGCGCAGACATTAGAGTAGACCGTGACAACAATCGCCACGTTTTGCTCAACAACATCATCATCAGCAATATTGACAGCCAGTCGTATATATATATATATTGACAGTTAATCAGACGCACGATTGCTATATCGCGTTATGAATTGGTTGGGTAACTGGTTCGTTGATAGGGCTAATAAGTTGACTTCGCCAAGCTTCTTTTTTCGTAGCCATCATTAGCGTTACGCATTTTAAATTCCACTTTTGTGTTTTACTTTCTACCAATTAACTGCAATTGTTTGGCAATTAGGGGCGTGGCCCAGCTATCGCCTTAGTTCGGGCGAATTTCTTGTCAGTTATTTTAACTAAAGATTTATAATTTGCTGCTTATTGTTGGGCAACTGAAATGCCTAAGTGAAAGCTATGTATTTATTGCAGTGCAGAAATATTTAGGAACATTTTAAGCTTTACTATTAATTATTCTTATTGTTAACTCTTTAATAGTTGTTGATTTTTCATCTTCTTATAAGAATTCATCAATAGTTTATTTTAAGCCCGCTTCTTCTTGTACTTTTTACAAGCTCAAGGATTATCTTATTTAATTAATTTCTAAGCTTTTCTAGAAGTTGGCATTAAACATGAAATCTGTTCAGTTTTCACAAAGTTATGTGAGCTTTATTTAAGGGAGCTATATATCCCAGATCTTTACATGTCAAATTTTTGTCAATTTTGGCATGATTTTTGACGTAAAATTTGACCCCCTCAGAATCGCCTTTAATGTTGTTTTTTATGCTTTTTGTGGCACCCGCAATCGATTAAAACCATAAACTGGGCATTCTAAATTTTGAAAAAAATGTTTTTTCAAAAATAAACAAGGGTCCCCCCTTGTGATTTTTTCAAAAAATCAAAAAAAATTTATTCTTAGAAATTAATATATTTTAAATGTAGAATTGAGCTAAATGAAAAATCATGACTAAAATGCTATAAAACATCGAAATCGGTTATGTTTTGACAAAGTTATGGGAGGTTGAAGTGTGGGAGCTACGGATTCAAGATCTTTACATGTAAAAATTTTTGTCAATTTTGGCATGATTTTTGACGAAAAATTTGACCCCCTAAAAATCGCCTTTAATGTTGTTTTTTATGCTTTTTGTGG
>SCDY01002510.1:0-12279 GCA_004143825.1 Drosophila micromelanica | reverse complement strand
GCATCAATGGCAATAATAAAAGAATGCTCATTAGCTTGAGCACTTGCTTGGAGGCAAGATAACAACTTATCTCGGCCTATATCAGAGCCAAAACCTAATTTATTCCTAACAACTTCCCAAGGCTCTGCGTTATCGAAATCCTCACCAAAAAGTACTAGAGTATAAGCTCCTTTTTCCAATCTCCTCTTAGCAAAACTCACAATTGAATGTGTTTTTCCTGCGCCTGCTGGCCCAGTTAACAACAAAGATTGAGCATGATAAGACTGGATAAGGGGGCTATAAAGCAATTTCTTAATATTTAATATCAAAGCAAGCAAGTCCCTAGAAGCATCAAGGTCTCCGGCGGGAAAAGCACACATGTATTCTGAGTGAAAATGCCTAAATGAGGGAGTATCGTTTTCTGCACCATGCTTTGTGAAAAAATGCTCTTCTTGTAAAGTTATCGCATTTTCACAGTATGGTTTAAGTGATTTTATGATATCTAAAACAGAACAAAGAATAGTTTTTTCCAGAATATTGTACTTACTAGAAACTTTATCTAAAAGCGCTTCAAAAAGCTGCATAGCTTTTACTTTTTCGCTATCAGATGCTTGAGAAAATGCATCTTTTAAGTAGCGAGCCTTTGTCCTAAGATCATTTTTTAGTGGTTTCCAAATATTAATAACCCATTGTTTAAAATCATAAACTTCACCAAAAGCATCTAGGGCATCATGGGCCTCTGTAATTATATCTAAATCATTACAATATCTCGGGCCTGCGAAAGCTGTTGCAGAGTCAATGCAACTTTGTATTTTTTGATTAGTTAATATATTTTCATTAAACCAATAGATGACAAAACCACCTGAGCTGTCTATTGATAAAATCTGCTGTCTTATTATTTCTGCTGTAACCAATTTTACTTTGAGGTTTGGTTGTTGAATAGCAACCTCATCACACCATTCTTCAAATTTTTCAACTTCACTTTTTCCTCTTTTACCCTCTGCAACTCTGCCCGTCAGGTCAAAGGGTAGATAAATCCAGTATTCAGATAATGTTGGATGATTTTTTAATGCTGTAGTTAATGATTGTTTGATCTGGCCAAACTCACTACTACCAAGCTGAAAAAAATATTTAGCTTGGACTCCTAAAATATTGCCTGTTGGGGATTTGAAATATGCCTCAACTCCACCGTCACCGCCATCGCCGCGTAGACTGAAGAAAGAAGAGTCTTGAGACGGCTTACAATGAGCTTTAAAAAGTTGAATTGCAAGGGATTCAAAGCTATCATTTTTACTTTTAGGGGTAGATCGAATTTGAGAGAAATCTATTGTAGCCAAAATAACTACCTCACTATTTATAATATTTTTCTAGTTGGACCGAGTTACTTCAATCTAATAACAGCAGTTAAATATCAACTCTAATATATTGTTACAACCGAAATGAATCAAGTTTTTATGTCTATAACAAAAAATACCTTTCTCCACTATTTAAATTTCAGGTAGCTTTATGCCTATTTTATAAAAGTTAACATAACCATCTATAGATGTTATTTTTAAGTTATCAATATCAAAAAATTCATTTGCTTCTTGATCGGGATAAATGATTAATCCATCGATTAATGAGTAAGGTTCTTTATCTAGCTCTAGTTTTTCATAAACTTTCTTTAGTCGTGAATAGCCAGCCAATTGTCTTGCATCATCTTTGTCATTATTATTTATATACTTCGGTTTATATTTAGCATCTATAACCATTTTAAGAGATTTCTTTTGATTATCTTGTGCATTTAATAAATAATCTAACTCTTGTCTGTGCGCTCTAACGTGATACTGTACTTCTCCAGTGTTAGGAAATATATCTTTTAGTTTTTTATAGATATAGAGTTCAAATAACTTACTCATATCTATCCAATAGGGTGGCGTAGGGATGTCTGTTTTTTCAGGTAGTGAAGTATTATAAGCAAAGCGCTTTAATAACATAAGTGCTATCTGAATAGCTCGGTCATACTCTTTATAAAAAGGATTAGGTTTAAAGTTTTCAATATCTTTAAGCTCAATATTATCATCAACACTACTGAGTGTAGGTCGTATATAGCTAACCACGGTTTTTAACTCTGTTATATCGAGCTCAGGATGTTGATCAATAATCTTTTGAGCAAATAAAAAAGCTTTTTTGAGCAGTTTATTTTCATTAGAGTTGATGCCTAATATTTGATATTGGCATACATTATGAATAAGTTTCTGTTTTGCTGTGCGATACTTTATGCTTTGACCAGCTAATATTTTTCCTTTTATCTTTGCTTCTAATGGTTTAACTTCTTGGTAATAAGACTTTTTTAACCCTTTTTTTACTAAGTGTTTTAATAGTTGTATATACTCCACCACTAGGAATAGTGATAACTGGTCTTGTTTTTGAGATATAGAGATCATCGGGCGATGAAAATCTATCTGACATAATCCATCTAAGCGATTAAAGTTTTTAGGTTCTTTTAATGCCTCAAAGAGCATTTTTAGATGGTCTATTTCTATAGTATTTTTAGGAACTTGTTGATTATTTTGTTTTGGCTGAACATAGATGGACAACTTATTATCAATTATCCAATCTATGCCCACAAAATAACTTGTCTGGCAAAAAAACTTATCTTCAGTTTCTTTATAACTAATATCAAAACAATAGGGTTTATCTTGACCATATGTTTTGGTATAACGATTTTTCGCCTCTAATAAATTAATCTGGCGCTGAAAGTAAGTAGGCTCTAAATATCCTTTACTTTCTCCATATTCAAAATGCTCATGCAGTATGATCATTGATCTATACCAACGTCTGAACTAGGATTAGCTAATTCTTTGATAACGTCTAGAGCTGTTTCTTTTAAAATACCGTCTTTGACATATTCATGTAGTAGAGGAATTATTTCATAGGCGATACGCATTTGGGTATGAGCTTCATTTTTCATAATAAAATAGCTGTGGCCAATCCAAACATCTTCTGGATCAAACTCTTCCGAAAGATGTTCGGAACGCTCAAACAAACAACTATTGGCATTATCTTCAATAGAGTAATTTTTCACAAAAAGACGTGATATTTTTTCGAATAATGACTTATTAAAACATTCATTATCTAATATTTGAGGTAATATTTTACAAAATGAAAAACGGCGGCGAATGGCATAATCTATTGTTCCAGTACTTCGGTCAGCTGTATTCATCGTTCCTATAATATATAAATTCGGAGGTAGTATTAGCCTGCTCTCATCCTCTTTGGCATATAAACTATCAACGGCTTCGCCGCGGTACTCAAGGGCATAAATTAACTCCCCTAATACAACTGGCAAATTGGCTCTATTGATTTCATCAATAATAAGCACATAGTTAAGCTCTTCCTCTTTATCGTTAGAAATATCTGTATCATTAAACGTTAGATTATTATCTTTTAAAAAAAGTTTAAACTGATTTACAACTCTCCGTAAATATATAGAGTGCGGGCGAATTGATTTCGAAAGCTTTTCATTATTAACAATAGATTCTCTTGTATCACACCCATCAATATAAGCTGTTTTAATATCCTTAAACAACATGCGATAAATATATTGTGGGTTACCTGCATATCTAAAAGCATCATCTTGAATATCAATGATACTTACAATAGAGTTCTGTAATGATATCTTTCCTTTATCATCAAAAATTTCTCTTTGTTTTTCTAAAAACAATTCAAACTTTTCATCTACCCACTTTTCTTTAGATATAGTTTTTTGTTCTTTTTTGCTGTTAATGTAGTTTATGTAAGCTTTTTCTGCAAAATCAGCTAATGGCTTATTTTCAACACAGTACTTTATGTGTTGCCCTTCCGCTTTAACCACAATACCACGCACAAAATCCTCGTAACTATAGGATGGGTGAAATTGTATAAATTTATATTGAGCACTATTGCTTAGATTAGCAGCCTGTATGTTTTTATCATCAGTAATAGTATCAAAGACAAGCTTTTCTGCTATATCTTTTGCTGTATAGGTCTTGCCTGTTCCTGGTGGGCCTTGTAAAATGATTTGTTTTTTTTCTTCTAACAATTGGATGGCTCTATCCACCAATTCATTAGCATCATCATTCATTTCTGGAACCCCATTCTCACTTTCGCTCTTTGCAGGTTTATCTATAAGGTATATATTTACTATTTCCCAAGGATAGGTCATAAGATTCATATAACTATTGGTCTCAAGATCTATAGTACTTCCACTCGGTATTTTTGGCGTATAATCTCTTAAATGCTCGGCAAAAAAATTAAATAATTGGTGACTATCTTTATACCAATTATTTTCGAGCTTAGGCAAAGTGCTACCTTCTTTAGTATTCTCTCTCAGAAATCTAAAAAGCTGATTAAGTCTTTCTTTGCTAATAAGAGTTGTTAATAGCTTTGGTTGTAATGCTGCTATAAGCCTTCGAGTTGCAGCCCTCATATGTCTTTTAGTATATCCTTTTATAAGCTCATCAATAGCTTTATAAATATCAAACTTAGGTGTATCTTGATTGTCTGCTAGCTCTTTAAATAAGGGCGCTAGTTGCCTCCAATTGTCTTTGATCACGTTTCTTTCTGCATCAGAAAAATAAGCATAGGCAGCTAGTTGGCATACACATTGGTCTAGAATGTCAAAAAACTTCTTAAAAATCTCTGGCGCCCATTCATTCCAGTTTTGCCCTTTGCTAGCTTCCTGAATAAACAAAGGTACATCTTTCTTATAAGTATCTAACCATTTAGCATTAATTGTTATTGTATCTAGTAATTCTCTTAAGGTTTGCATAATTCTATCCCTAACTTATTTATAGTGTAATTATCCGTTTAAATAAGATAATTGGAAAAAGCCTAATTTATAAAATAACATTATGATCATATCAATATTTCATGACTTATATAAATTTAATTTACTTCGTTTAATGTCTGCTATTGATTAGCAGGAGCACAAGTTTAAAACTTCCTAAAAAATAAAAAAAAAAAAAAAAGTACTTAACCCTCCTAATCACAGTATCTTTATTGGTATTTTTTTATTACTATAGGTAATAAAATACACCATACCGTTTAAACATAATAATTTAATTCAATACAAATCAATAGATTATAAAACAAAAATAATTGGCATGTTTCTTGATACTTAAGATTGAAATCCAATTAAATTAAAGGAAAAATATGTCATTAATAAGATATGCCAACCTCGTTGGCCACCGACCAGATATTCTTCTACAGAGAGTGGTAGGTGGATTAGGAGATTTTTACAAGTACTTGGATACAACTCGTAAGTATCTTGAAAGCACAAAAGCAGTTAAGGCGGTAGCTTGGGAAAAGTTAGAAGAAACAAAACACGGTGTATGGATTCAATTGATTGAACCCTCCGAGGACTGTGGAGATTTTGAAAAAAACTTAAAGCTTTTTATGGATGAAAATACCAATACAATTTACGAAGCCAACCCTGCAAAATGGAAACTCGTTGGTAGTGCAGCTAAGGAATGCCCTAGCTGCAAAACTCATGGAAAACCTAAAATGACCTATGCAACAGAGGAGCATACCAATGAAATAGCTAGTAAATTGGAGGGTAAAATTTCAATATATGAGTGTCCAGAAGGTCACGGCTGGCATTTGACCGGTAAATCTCAAGATTATATTACATTTAATAAAACAAACTCCCTAACTGTTCTTGATAGAAATCTAGAGAATGATAGTTTACTGTTAGAGCGTTTGCCAGAATATGATTATCTAGTGATCCGCCCTAACACCCACCAAATAAAATGCCAGATTAGTGCATTAACGAGCTTACAAGATTCTCCATCGTTATATCACCTTCCTTTGTTGAGACTGTTTGAAGGGCAGGATCATGCTAGATGGTCTAAGATATCCTCTGATGAGGATGTTAAAGATGATTATTATGTTCTTACTGATCCAACTCGAGAAGGAACCTCTCAACAGCGCAAGTTTGTAGACATAGCGCTGAATACGCCAGATTTTGCTTTTTTAGAAGGTCCACCGGGTTCGGGAAAAACAACAGCTATTTGCGAACTGATTCTTCAACTAATAAAACGTGGTAAACGTATTTTACTTTGCGCATCAACCCATGTCGCAGTTGACAATGTTCTTGAACGAGTGATGTCTGATGAAAACAAATACCGTAATATGGTGCTCCCTGTACGAATTGGAGATAAATTAAGTATTTCTCAAAAAGCAAATCCGTGGCAATTAGAAGAGTTCGTAAAAACAGAGCGTACAAGGCTATTTAAGCATTTTCAACGCCAATCAATTATGTCAGATAGTCAAAAGTTATTAAAAAGTAAACTTGATGAAGGTAATCACATAGTCGAACGTCTAGTACTTGAAGCAGCCAACCTAGTTTGTGGGACAACTATTGGTTTGCTTCAGCATCCCGACATCAAAAATAAAAACTTATCATCACCTCTCTTCGATGTAATGATCATTGACGAGGCGTCTAAAACTACTTTTCAAGAATTTTTGGTTCCGGCAGTTCTTGCAAAACGCTGGATTCTCGTCGGTGATCCCAGGCAGCTTTCTCCTTACGTGGATGATGAAGAAATCGAAATCAATTTACAACCATGCCTACCGGACAGGTACCAGAGAGAAGCGTGCGCTGACGTATTTGCAGCTTGCCAACTGAGTAGTAAAAAACGAGATATATCCTTAATTTGTACAGACGATGACAAAACTATTGAGTTCTATCATCAACAAGCAAAGGCCAAAGACGTTTTGGTCGCATGCTCAAAAAGCACAAAATCAGATATAGCGACCGCAGCGATTGTTTTAGGAAACGCTGAATTTATCGTGCAGAATGCGGACAACTTGCCACTGGATTTGTTAGTAGTTAGGGGCGTATCTAACGTTCCTAAGCAATTATCCTACCGTTTAGCTGCATATGCTCGCTTAACGCATAAAAAAATAAAAAATGAAAGTGAAAGCTGGGAGTCTCAATTAGCATGGCGATTAGTTCGCAAATATGAGCAGCGCCTTAATGTCGAAGTCAACGGTAGTTCAAAAATAGCTAACAAGTTAGATAAAGATATTGCTGCACTGCTGCCATACATATCTGAAGGAAAAACTTTTTCAGCAATTGACAGGGTCAGACGCATCGCTTTGCCTTCAATTCTTGAGTCCCTTCAAGTTGGCTTTGAACGTTCCAAAAATCAAAAACAAGGTACAGCGCTAACTGACGGATTTCAAGCTGACGTATTAAGTAAACGCCAAGTGACATTAAGTTATCAGCATCGAATGCATCCAGACATTGCAGAATTTTCTCGTGTCAATATATACCAAGGAAAGGCACTGCAAAGTCCGCATGGACAAGCTGAGAAACGGCAATGGGACTATAGAGTAGGCTCTCACCGATGCTTATGGCACGATATTAAAGGTCGCAAAGGAAAAGAAGACGAAAACATAGCTGAAGTGGATGCAATTTTGAAGGAGTTAAAGCAATTCGACACATGGGCTCAATCGAATCCACAAGTTGAAAATGGCCAAAAAAAACCGTGGGAGGTTGCCATATTGACATTTTATCGAGCTCAAGAACGCGCTATTCGTCGAGCATTGCGAAAATGGACAGAAAATCAATATGGGGTCAGACACTTCTATCGTGGCGATAAAAAATCCCCAATAATTGATATTCAAGTATGCACAGTGGATCGTTTCCAAGGCCATGAAGCAGATTTTGTTTTACTTAGCTTTGCTAACGACCACCCGACAAGTTTTCTTGAAAGTCCAAACCGCTTAAACGTAGCGCTTACAAGAGCTAAGTATCAGCTCATAATTTATGGCAATCGCCCTGTGATGCAAAAATCATCTGGATTATTAGCTATCCTTGCCAGTAATCCTTATTGGTCTACAACAACTGACACTGAAACACTGGAGACAACATGAGCCAAGACATAATACTTAAACGTAAACTAGTAATAGAAACATGGCTTATACAGGCTGAAATTGCAAAGGCAGCCAGTCGCCCAGAGATTAATTGTATACTACAATACATATGTGAAAACCCAGGTTCAAATGCTGCTAAATGTGCTGAACATTTATTTGGCGATGGTATCGGTCGGTGCATTGTTGCTGAACGATTTCTGAATATTGCTTATCTATATAGATTGGTTGAGTCTGAACAAGGTAGCTATAAATTAACTGAGGAAGGAAGTATAGCACTTCAGAGAAATCAAATTTTAGTGCCAGAAGATGGATGTTGGAATATCTGTGTTTGTAATGACTCCTTATTGCCTCATCAACTTTTGAGTATTGATGTACACAATGAGCAAGGCGCAGCTATTGCTGGATCAAGTAAAAATCGAACAAAACTCAATGAACGCTCCAAAAAGCTTGTAGAGCTTCCAAAATCAGTTAAGGCTCTTTGTGGACTAAAGGGCGGACCTATTGCAGGTGGCAAAGAGGTACGCATTGACAAAATTGAAAATAAAGGTGAGTACATAATAACAGACGATAAAAAACTCTATCTTGAATGGAATGTTACAAATGGGCATGTTGAGGTGAAAAATGATAAGAATGTGATATTTACTCATCGTGTTGAACCTATTCTACGTCAGCAAGCCTTGGAAATGCTTCTCGATAGCGAAGGTTTACTTGAACAATGGAATGAGCAAGCAGAATTATTGACTGTTACCTTCCTTGAAACAAAAGAAACTGAGCGAAAAACCATGAAGAGGGATGTGAGAATCAATAATCCTTCCATTCATAGTTTGGGTATGTTTGAGTCAATGACTTTATCTAATATATCAATTTCAACAACCTCTAACGTAGATGCAAAAGAGTGGGCAAAATGGCGACTAAAAAATAGCATCTCCATGTATGCGTCTAAAAATGAGTACGAAGCTTGGAGAGAAGAAGCATTAGCACCGTTTAAGAAATTTGATTTTTCACTACCTGAAAGAGCTGAACTTGCGAATGAGCTCTGGCATGAAAATCATCAGCAAAATCAAAACACATGGCATGTAATAGCTGCAAACGATTGGAACCTTTAAGGAATAAGAGTGATGGATTTAGTTAAACATTTTACAAAGAATGAAAGTATAATTGTCGATCAATCAAAAACCAAGCTACCACCTTTGTTAGTATCTGTTAAGTCTGAATATAAAGCGATACAGACATTTAATGGTCGTTCGGTATTTTGCTCAAATTTGCAAGAAAGGGTTATAAAATTAATAGAATCTGCAAAACAAACACTGATTCTAAGTACATTTTTGCTTGCCGATGAGCGTATTGAGTTAGCAGTTCTTGAAGCAGCAAAACGTAAAATTAGAGTTTATGTGTTGCTAGCTTGCGAAACTCGCCTAGAAGGTGAAGAGCCAGATGATGAGTTTGGTAAAATGTGTCTAGCTCAACATAAAGCAATGCTAAACCAATTATCCGGTCTTATTCATTTTTCTTCAGCACCTCACTTTCATGCTAAAACGATAATTATAGATGCATTACACAATACAAGTGAAGCCAAGGGATTGCTGTTAACAGCTAATCTTACAGAGGAAGCTCTTATGCGAAATGAAGAACTTGCAGTATCGCTGACTCAAAAGCAAATAGCTGAGCTAACAGATATTTTTCGTTGGGCGATATTCGAGAATGCCGAACATCACATGACTAATCGTGGTGAGTTTGCCTCATACAAATCTCCAGGCACTACTTTGTATCCAACAGAGTTAACAGAAATACTTGTCACATCAAGTGAAGAGCTTGCAATTAAAGAGCATGCATTAAGGTTGATTCAGCAGGCTAATAAAGAGCTGATCATATCGAGTTTTGGATGGCAAGAAGATCATCAGCTTGTTAAAGCAATATGTAATCGTGCTGAAGCGGGAGTAAAAGTGACGATTCTTTCTCGACAAAGGCCTGCTGCAATGCCTTCTTTGCTAGCAATGAAACAGGCTGGTGCCGACGTAAAATGTTTTAAATGGTTACATGCAAAAGCTATATTAGTCGATGGGCAAAAAGCCATGGTGATGTCAGCAAATTTCCAAACCTATGGGATGGACGAAGGTTTTGAGTTGGGTGTTAAACTTGTAGGTGATCAAGTTACCGAACTCAAACATTGCTTAGGAGCATTTTTAACCAATCAATACAATGAGTTAAAAACTGATATGACGCTAGGGATGATATCAGGAGATTTTGAAGCATGGGAAAATAATAAATTTATATCATACTCGGCCAATGAGATCGCTACTGTTGAATTAGCTCCAATTGAGGCTAACTGTTTGTCTGATATGAGTAAGAAGCCAAATATTCCTGACATAAACTGGCAAAAATATACAAGTCATAAAGTAAAGTTTGATTGGATAGTAAAACCGCCAGTCATAAAACCTTCATTTACTGAGCACTTTATGCCATTAGAACAAAAAGTAGATAAAAATAACGATCAGAAAACAGAAATGATCAGAAAAAGCTATGAACCTAAGGTGATCAAACTTAATAACAAGCAGCTCGCTATCACGGTTAGCAAAGAGTCAGATTTTAAACTTGCCAAAAAATTGAAGCAGACTGAATTGCCAAACGCTCGTATAGTATTGGAGATGAAATAATGAATACTACCCAAAATACCTTACTTTGTTGGCATTCGAAAAGAGCGGGCATTGACGTTTTAAATGAAGCTTTAAAGCACTTGAAGAGTCGTAACATAATTATCAACAAGGTAATTGTATTAACACAATCCGATGAAAGTAGTCAACTATACAAAGATCAAGGGTTTAGTGATATTCAACTCAGCTTTATTACATTGACGTTGAAAGATCCATCTAATCACAACGAAATATATAAACGTTTAGAAAGCGACATTTTGCCAGAATTAAAGCAGGAACAAAATCTTCATATTAATATTTCTCCAGGTACTCCAGCGATGCATGCAGTATGGTTGATTCTTCATGCTAGAGGCTTTTTTCCAAAAGAAACAAAATTATGGTCATCACAATTCAATCCTGACAGTAAGAGAACCAGAATTAACCTCGTTGACTTCTTTGTTAACACTTATCTTGCTGAAATTGAAGCTATCTCTAACTCTGAGGGAGGATATGCCCTGTATGATTTAGCCCCTAAATCAGAAGATAGGAGAGAAGCATTACAAAACCTGAAGCTGTTTTCATTAGTACCTAAAGCACCATTATTAGTGTTAGGTGAACGTGGTACGGGCAAGACTAGGCTGATAGAAACCGTTGTCGGCAAGGTTAAGCAAAAAGAAGTGATTACTCTTGCATGTGGAGGCTTAGATTCTCAGGTTGTTGATAGTATGCTATTTGGTCATATTAAAGGTGCATTTACAGGTGCTGAAAATAATCGAAGTGGGCTGCTGAAGGAAGCTAACGGCAAGGTGTTGTTTTTGGATGAAATTCAAGACTTACCAAGTTCTGTACAAAGAAAATTGGTTCGAGTACTTCAGGATAACTCTCATAGTTATCGACCTGTCGGCAGTGATAAAGAGAAAAAGTCTGATTTTGAGTTAGTCTGTGCGAGTAATAAATCAATTGAAGAACTGGAGACTATACTTGATGCCGACTTCTTTGATCGAGTTTCAATGCTTACCGTTATAATTCCTCCCCTTAGATCATGTAGAGAAGATATATTGCTGGATTGGCAGAAAGTCTGGCAAGAAGTAAACATTAGCTCTAATTTACCTAAAGATGCCCCTATCTCTGACGAGTTAATAAAATACTTCAATTCAGCACAATTATGTGGAAATTTACGAGATTTAAAAAAGTTAGCATTCTTAATATGCGCATATTTGAGGGAACAAAATACTGATATGGCAATATCTAAATCTTTAGCATCATTTAAAGAGCGAGCAACTCAAGACACCATTCTTAGCCCAAGATTTAGCTTCGGAGATTTGTCAAAAGCAACAAAAGATGAGTTGACGAAAGAGTTTAATAAAGAGCTGGCAAAAACAGCTAAAAAACAATTTGGCACATGGGCTAAAGCTGCTGCAACACTGAGAATAGATCAAAAAACACTACAAAAATACATGAAATATAGTGATTAAAACAAAATAGAATTATACAAGAAGTTACCTTTATGCCTCATGCTTAGTACAGCCATGAACTTTCGAAGCTAAATTTAACAAATCTATCATTGGAAATATTTTAAAGGTCACTTGAGTTGTGTGACTCATAGAGATTGTTACTAAATTTTCGCTATTGGCACTTTTCGGCCTCATCCCAGATTATACTCTAAATAATAAAGCACCTAAACCAAATAATAGCTAGCCCAAACTATCATTTTTATAATTCCTACCGTTAAATAAAAATGCCGCGTTTTTATTTAACCCTTTGCTTT
>SCDY01002509.1:0-12317 GCA_004143825.1 Drosophila micromelanica | reverse complement strand
ATGCAAGTGTAAACGAGCTGAAATGTTTATGGAACCAGATCGCAGGGTTCAGGGTATCTCCTAGTCGGGCGGCCCCGACTAGAGCCTTCTCACTTGTTTTATATTTATTTTATTTTATTTTTTTTTTTTTTGACAATTTGCAGTGCGCACGCAATGTGAACGCACGTATCGATATTAACGCAGGGCAATTTCAAATTGAATCTGAAATTCTAGTTGAGAAGTTAATTAAAATTCAAATTTAATCGAATAATTCGCGTAGAACTATGAATCATTTACGTGTGCACAAGTTCAAATTGGGCGGCAAGGACAACTCCCAAATTCCGACAAATGCCGCGGACAACAACAACAGCATTAACAACAACAGCAACAACAACAACAACAATGGCAACAACAGCGGTAAAGGATTCCTGACCCGCATCAAACGCTACTCGACGCTGGGCAACAAACTGAGCCGTCGCCACTTGGGTAGCATGACATTGGCTGGCGGCGGGAGCGGCGCTGGCAAGGATCGGGCCGTTTCGCCCAGCAAGCTGGCCACGGGCAGCTACAACATGACCGGCAGCAATTCGGAGGATCATCGCCTGGAGATCGGCGCGCCCATTTTAATATCGACCACAACGCTCGACACGGACCGCTTTGGTGTGACGGAGGCGCGCCTCAAGCAGATTGGCGGCGGCATCGCCAAGACATCATCGATTGTGCGCACCCTAACGCCGCGCAGCTCCGACGAGGAGGAGTTTGTGGACGCATGCAGCACGCCGCAGATCGAGCATCAAACTGCCCTCGATGCGGAGATCGAACAGTTCGCAACGCCCACGCATCAGCCGGAGCGGCAGCTGACGCAGCTGTCGCCGCCAACGACGCCGCCACCAGCCGCACCCGTGGAGCCGCCGATGCGACGGCCGCGCATTGCCCGCCAACAACAATCGCAGTCCGCACAGAATCTGCATCGATCCGAGCTGAAGGTCTATCTGCACAAGTCGCCATCGATGACGCTGGACATGAACATGACGGCGCCGGCACAGCTGAGCCTCAATCTGCCCGAGCTGCCGGAGCTGTATGGCGCCAGTGAGCTGAGCTTGGCGGCCAGCGACAACAAGGAGAACCACAGTACGCCACAGCGGGATAATCAAGTGTCCGAGCCGAGCACGACCGTCATCTGTGGAATGCAGCAGCAGCGCTGCCAGAGCATGGACTCCTTTCAGCTAATGATGCCCGCGAAGCTGAGCTCCAAGCAGAGCCTGACCAGCTGCCGCAGCAGCACCAGAAGCCGGAGCAGAAGCCTCCGCAGCCATCGGAGCCACAGCCAGATCAGCATCAACGAGGAGTTTGACTATGATCTCAAGTCGGTTAGCTATCAGAGCCTGAATGCGCAAAATCTGTTTGTGTCCATCGATGAGTTGCAGGAGATAACCAGGCAGATCAACGAGACGGAGGATTTCGGACGCGAAATCGATCTGGAGTACTGCACGCATCGGGATCAGCTGCGTCCCAGCGAGCGTCGCATCACGCTGCTGAAGAACAAAAATCAGCGACTGATCAACTTTAATCACAATAAGGAGAAGCTGCGCAAGGGCTGGCACGGCATGAAGCACTGGCTCGGCGAGGAGGGCAACAAGCTCAAGGAGGTGGTGCGCCAGCAGACGCCGCTCAAGCGTGTGGCCCAATCCAAAACCAATCTCAATCAGTCCACAGGCAATGCCAGCCGGAATTCAATGTCGCCCGAGCGAAGTCGCGATCGTGATCGTGAACGTGATCGCGATCGCGATATGACCGAAAGCTGCGAGGATGTCACCGATCGTACTGAGTTTGATCCTTCGCTCTCGCAGCAACCCAGTGAGGAGGATCTGTCGCCGCACGCCAAACGCTTTAAAGACGAGGTACAGGCTAGAGCATTGTTTGGTCCCAATTCACGAACAGATCACATTTTTCTATAACGCTTACATCTCACAGTTTTTGCACATTGACGATTTTTAAATTTTTACTTTTTCTCTTTCCTCCCTTGCTCTCTCTCTCTCTCTCTCTCTCTCTCTCTCTCTCTCTCTCTCTCTCTCTCTCTCTCTCTCTCTGATAGGGACAAAACGGCTTTGAGGAACTCAGACGCTATGTTAAGCAGGGCGGTGATTTCAGCAAGGAACTCATATTTGTCCTGCAGGAGCGGTAAGTCTTCCTATTGATACCCGACTTCACAATTGCATTATACAAATTATAGACTTAAATAGGGATTAATCATTAAATTTAGAGTCAGGCTAGAGTAATCGACTAGTCCAATATATTTAATCTAGCTCAGTTTTAAAGCTAGATTCATAAAATTTCTTAAGACAGATTACTGAAGATCCTTGACCTAAGATCAAAAATAAATTTATATATATCAGATGATATTTAATTTATACTGTGTACAATAAAATTCTATTTTAGAAAGAAATAATCTACCTTAATGTTCAACGATTTTGGGAGACAGCATCTCGAATCTCAAATATATATATATATGCAAATCTTTCGGCACTTTAACTCTATTGATCATCGCAGTATTCTTAGCTGGTTTATTTTTTACTATCTTGAGAGATTATTAAAATACTTCTTAGTTAAGTCTATATCTTTAAAAACAAACCAAAAAGTGGGCGGGTTTCCTAAATATCTATTGGAAGACTTTATTAAAGATTTTTTTTTTTTTGCGATCATTTTAAGCTTTAAATGATAAGTGTAGATATTTCAGTTTTTATTGTAAGATAAGACTATCTGAGAGGGTTTGACAAATGGTTGCAGTAAATTGAAAAGGTTATTTTAAATGATTATTTTGAATTGTTCTCATCGCTTCAATTATCCAGTGCTGACTCTGAGTTGATCTACTCCAAGTCGCTATCAAAGTTGGCCAATAAACTGAATAAAGCTGGTCGGGAGATACCCGGCAGCGTGGCGGATGCCTGGCGTGGTGTTGCTACGGAGATGGAAAGTCGCAGCGACATTCACCGCCAGCTGGCGGCCTCGCTGACCGATGAGCTTGTCAAGCCGCTCAAGACGGTCGTGGAGAGCCACCACAAGACCCGCAAGGCGGTGAGTTATCAAATCAATCGCATGTCAAGAAATCGACTAACCAAAATCCAATAACAAAAAAAAAAAAATCATTCAACCAGGTCGAATGCAATGTGGATAAAGCGGCGCGCGTGCTGAGCGAATGGCGTGTGAGCGAGGCAAAGGCCAAGAAGGCTTCGCACACGGCCGCCCGGGAGAACGAGAAGCTGCAGGACGCAATGCTGGACGTGCGCATCCAGAAGTCGCCGTCGATAGCGCTGCTGCATCAGGGCCCCAACAAGCTGGCCGCCGAGAAGGAGCTCAAATCTGCCGAGAAAGACTGCGTCAAATTGGACAACAAACGCAAAAAGGCCGAGGAGGCGGTCAAACGGGCGGACGTCGAATACTATACGCTCTGTGTGCGCGCCGAGCGTGCCCGCGTCGACTGGGAGATGGCCGTGCTGCGCGGCTCATCGCAGCTGCAGAGCAGCGAACAGCAGCGTGTGGGCAACATGCACAACTTTGTGCAGCAATATGCGCGCCTCATCAGCGACATGAATCCGATACTGGGTAGCTTAACCAACGGCCTGCAGCCGCAACTGGATGCCTGCAATGTGGCCAAGGATATGCAGGTGGTGCGCAATATACGCCGCAATTCCGAGGGTCCCAGCGAGCAGCTGCTGCCCGACTTCTACTGCGAGCACACCACACTGGCGATGAATCGGGAGCGGCGCAAGCACTCGCTGATCAAACTGCTGCAGCTGGTCAAAACGGATCTGGAGCGTGAGCGTCGCTCCCGCGATGGTCTGCGCGGCCTCTCGCAGTCGCTGAACCATCAGGAGCATCAGAACATTACCGATAAGCTCTACCATGTACGTTTCGAATTGTTTAAATACATATATCAAACTATTCTAAACCAATTGTTTGTTGTTGCAGATTCGCTCCATGCTGACCTATTTGGAGGGCGCACGTCTGAAGCTGCACTCGGCGCTGCTCGAACTGGATCACAAGCCGCGCACAACACATCCGCTGGCGCAGCACATTCAGGTCAGCAAATAAAATGTACAAAATTAAACGTATATAAATATAATATATCCCCATATAGATCACACGCGATCGCACGGGCCTGCAGCAGAGCATCTTGAAGGTGCCCAATTGGATGAAGAACAACGACAAGACGCAGCATGCGACGACACTGCTGTCGCAGGATGTGGGCGATGACGTCAATGGGGATGACTATTCGCAGTTGCAGAGCCAAAATAACAGCTCCTGCGCAAACATAAGCGTGGTGGCCGCTCCAACATCATCGCTGCTGAAGCATTTTAATCGCAGCAAGAGCAACATTGAAACATTTACCAGCCAACCAAAGATTATTTCGACCACCAATGCATCGCTGGCGGCGACGACAGCAGCGGCCAAGTCGAAAACGCTGGCCGGTGGCCAAACGAATGGCGATCGCGGCCAGGCGGACGGTGGCTCCAATCAGCAGGACTCTGACTTTGATGAGTTCAGTTCGCAGGACGAGGATGAGCCTGAGACTGGGCCGCAACCAGCACAGAATTTCTATCAAAACGCGCAGGAGGTGCAGAGCTCATCGATGAGCTCGCAGGGCACCAACAGCAATTTCACCAGCGTCAGCTCCAAAGATGGCAACCAGTGTCAGGTGCTGGGGCGCTGCAAGGCGCTCTACAGCTATACGCCAAAGTTGTACGATGAACTGGAGCTGTGTCCAGGCGATGTTATCGAGGTGCATGCCAAACAGGATGACGGCTGGTGGCTGGGCGCCCTACGCAATCAAATTGGCATCTTTCCGGCGACCTACGTGGAGGAGTGTGCCTAGCATAGCGATCTACGTAAGCCACATAATTGTCTAAGAGCGTGACTGGTTAATTAAGTTTGAATATGTGTGTGCGAGTGTGTGTGTGTGTGCGTGATAATGCAAGAATGTCATACATTTAATTCGTATTTTTTATTATTTTTTTTTTTGTCCTTTTGATATATGCTTACAACGAGCTTTAAAGGTCTCTGCATTAAAATATCTTTAAAATTAGCTAAAAATGCAAAAACAATTGTATTTAAACATTTTTTTTTTTTATTATTATTATTATTTTTAATATTTATAGCGCCCAGTTAAGCCATTTCTCTTGCACACTTATTCTTGACTACGTGTAATTGTCATATAGAATAAATATAAGTTTTGTTTATTTCATTTACATAATAATGGAACTACATATAACATACAAATGAATATATATTCAACATAAATATACGATTGCAGAATCACAAATGTTTTTATTTTGTCTCTTTCATATTCTTTGTTTTTCTGCGTAATGAATTTTATTCCATTTAATAAATAATGTATATAAAAAATTAAAAACAAAAGTTATGCATATGTATGAAGTATAGATTGTGAATTTCTTAAAAAAGATATAAAAAAATTTGAAAAATGAATATTGAGTTCGAAACATTTGCGGGTTTTAAATTGAAAACTTTTTATCGGACTTGCATATATGTATATAAATACATAAATATATACGATACATTAGGTTGCAACATTTAATTTTTTTTCGAATATAAAAGAAAATCATTTCTTTTTTTAGATATTTAAATATAGAATATGAAAACTTTTTCCAAAATCGCATTGAAAAGATTTTGTAAAGACTTATGTAGTTTATAGCTCTCAGGGAAGTGGGCAAACCATTAAAAATCACTCATACATTAAAATGATAACGAATCGGAAGCATTTATAAAGATATAGCTGTAGTAACTAATTGACACTAGAATGGATAGGTGCAAGCAACTAATTCTATTGACAATAGATTTAGGGCTGAAAGTTTCAGCTCTGATTGCCGACCTCTGTGGCAGCTGCAACTGGCGCTGGAGCCGCATTGGTGGCAGCATTGTCCAGGCAGCGTAGTTTCTGGTACATGTGTATGTAGTGGGCCTGCAGTTGCTTCTGATAGCTGAGCACCTTGTCCTTCTCGGCGCACCACTGACGCTTCTCCAGTTCGAGATTGATGCGAAAATCGTCGAGCTTTTGCCGCAACTTGGCAATGTCTTCCGCATACGTGGTCGACTCCTCGATGAGCGTGTCCAGCGTTTGTTGTGCCGGCTGGCCCTGATCCAGCTGCAGTCGCTCCATAATTGCGTCCAATTGCTGCGGTGCCATTGGCGTTGACATCTTCGTTGTCGTTGTCGTTGTCGTTGTCCCCGCCTGCATCGTGTACTTGCGCGTCTTCTGGCAGATCTCGTTCAAGTTGTCCAGCTGCTGCTTGAGGCGCGTATAGCGGCCGCACGGCTCCTCGCCGTACTCGTGGGCAATGGCCAAATCGGAGAGCTCCTTGCGCAGTTTGGCCAGCTCGTTGGTCAGCGCGCCAATCACCTGATCCTTGAGCGCAATGATTTTGTTTAGCTGCTGCAGCTGTTGCTCCTGTTGATCCTGTTGCTGCTGCTGCTGCTGTTGTTGTTCTTCCGCCTGCTGCTTTGGTTGACTTTGGCATGTGGTTGTCTTACAATTGTCGTTGTTGTTGTTGTTGTTGATATTGCTGATGTTATTACTATGTCTCAGGCTGACAATTGCATGATCCTTCATGTTGATTTCAAGCTAGGTACGAAAATAAAATAAATATGATCAACAATAAAATTATAAACTCAGGGAACATGAAGTATAAACTTGGCAGTCAGGTGTAACCGACTGCACAATGCTCGTCAAAAAGGGACAACCCCAATAAGGGGTATTCAAAACATTTTTTTTTCTGCAAAAGTTTCATACATCTGACAAAGAATTCTACATTACATCTATTTGCAATAATTCACAAATTTTTGTGCCAATCTTAAAAAGGGTCTTTCGAAATCTATTTGCAAAATTTGTATATATTTAGCTTTAGGTGTGAGCGACATTTATATATTATATCGATTTGCGTTACCAATAAATAGAGTATACAAAGAGACGAACATTATAGAAACCTAATACACTCTTTTCATTTCGTAAAAGTGTATACATGTAATTGAGTAATTTGAATATTACGTACAATACAATTAATACAGTTGACAAGATTAATTAAAAAACTGTTGATTTTTAAGCCCGAACGCGACTTTATCTACAGTAAAGCACTTTTCAGCCAACTTCCTGAACTGTTTCCCGATGACTTACATGCGCCTCCTTGAGCTGCGTCTTGAGTAAAGCTATTTCGCCGTTGCGTTCGCAAACCTTCCATTCGCTGTCCTCCAGCTGGCCGCGCAGTGCGGCCACCGTCTGGTGGGCCTCGTTTAGCTGCTGGCTGAGCTCCTGGGCGGAGCACTGCAGCTGCTGTTCGGAGTTCTTGAGGCTCTTGTTGCTGCATCTGGTCAGATCGAGCTGTTGCTGCAGTTTGTGCAGCTGCTCCGATTGCCGCAAACTGTGCTGCTTCAGTTGGAACTGCTGCAGGGCCAGCAGCTGCTCCATTTTCTTGAGCTTCAGCTGGTGCTCGCGCTGCTGACTCTCGTAGAAGAGCTTCAGGCGCTGCGTCTCGTGCTCCCAATACACTTCCTTGTCCTGCGGAAAAGTGTCAACAAAAACAAAAAAAAAACAAAACGGGCAAGGGATTGCATCTATTAGTGGGGCTGGCGGGGTGGCGAGTTTCTTATTTAACCTTTTGGACTTTGAAAATTACTTTCTCATTCTGTTCCATTGCCTGTCGCAGATACGACAGCTCCGAGTCGCGATCCTTGAGCGCCGCCTCCAGCTCCGAGATGCCCGAGTCCGAGGGAGAAGGCGTCAAATCGCTGCCGCCAGCTGCTCCCGCGCTGCCTTTGCTGCAAAAGACATTGCAAAAATTCGACAATCTAGAGGGCAAATCATGACTTAAATCATATCAAACGTGAACATCGGTTCAGCTTTGGCAAAGCTATGGACATTTTAGGAATGGAATCTATGGATCTGAGAGCGTTACATGTCAAAATTGTTGTCAATTTTGGCTGGATTTGTGACAAAAAACTTGCCCCCTCAGAATAACTTTTAATTTTTATACCCCGAACCCATTGAAAATGGGGAATATAGGGTTTCATGGTTTTGTGCACAAGTATGTAACAGGCAGAAGGAAGCATCTCCGACTCCATAAAGTATATATATTCCTGATCAGGACGACGAGCTGAGTTGATTTAACCATGCCCGCCTGTCCGCCTGTCTGAAAATCTGTTAATTTTTGACCAAGTTATGGGAATTTTAAATATGGGAGCTATGAATCCGATAGCTTTACATGTCAAAATTGTTGTCAATTTTGGCATGATTTATGACCAAAAATTTTACCCTCTCAAAATAACTTTTAATGTGGTTTTTTATGCTAATTATGGCAAATGCAATCGATAAAAAGCATAAATTCCTAATTTTAAACTTTGAAAAAAAAATTTTTTTTTTTAAAATGAATAAGGGGTACATGATTTTCTGGTCAAAAAAAATAACAAAAATTTATTTTCAAAAATGCAAATAGTTTAAGTGTAGAATCAATCTATATGACAAATCATGGCAAAAATGCCATCAAACGTGAAAATCGGTTCAATTTTGACAAAGTTATGTGAGTTTGAAGTATGGATCCGAAATATTCATATGTCATAATTTTTGTCAGTTTTAATTTGTCAGCTTGTCCCACTTATGAGGGGATCGAGCTTACCCGCTAGCGCCGTCGGGCCTGTCATGGCCCGTGAGACACTCCAGGCCAAAGCCGAGACCCAGACCGAGGCCGAGGCCATCCTCGTTGCTGTTGCGCTGGACAACGCGATGGCCGCGTCTGCGCGCCGCCAGATGACGCAGATCTGTTGTGCCTGGCGGAAGGCAAAGATTACAGATCGGTTGTGAACCTCTGGAAGGTTGGATTACTTACTGCCAAATTTGTGTGTGGCCGCAGAAGAGAGCGGCACCAGGGAGGGCGTCGAGCCGTAGCCGTAACGCTCGCCCGCGACGGGCTGCTGCGAAGGCTGCTGCTGATGCTGCTGCTGTTGCTGCTGTTGCAACTGCTGCTGATGCTGCTGCTGCTGCTGTTGTTGCTGCTGCTGGGAGGCGATGCGATAGTCTGGCTCAAAGGGAATGGGCTTGAAGGCAATCGGACGCAGAAAGTTGCCGCCAGTGTTGCAGTGCTGCAAAATCAATCAGTGTCAACCGGTGGCGCCAAGTTAAATCAATTCCGGGTCTCACCTGTTCCGTGGAATCGCCCGGCTGCGGCTGCGGCTGCGGCTGCTGCTGCTGCTGCTCGCTTATGGCCAATCGGCTGCCGGCAGCGATGGGCGTGGTGCGGCGCATCGGCGGCGTCTGTTGGCTGAGCATGGCCGGCAATGAGTGGAGTGAATCCTCGGCCGCTTTGCTCTCGTTCAGATTCGCGGCGCTGGACGCGGCACAGCTGCGGCTTAGCTCGAACATTTGCCGTATGTTGTGGAACTTGCTGCGCATTTGGGAGCCGCTCAAAGTGTCCTCCTCCAGATTGCTGTGGCTGCCAAACTTCTGGCTGAGCCGCCGCTGCTCCTGGCGCGACTTCAGCGTGCCCGTCTGCAGCGCCCCATGTCCCATGCCCACCTGCAGCAGCGGCGACCCCAACGCCGTCCGCCCCATGCTGCCCAGGCTCGGCGTACTGCGCAGCGCCAGCGGCGCATTATTCTCCAGCGACACAGACCGCTTGTGACCGCGCTTGCCCAGCGGCTGACCCACAGCCGGACCAGCTGGACCCACCGCGTGCGCCGGCAGAGCCATGTGCGTTGCCCCGGACATCCTCACACGTGCAGCTGAAATAACGACAACGATTAGTGACAAATTCAAAAAATAGTTCATATTTAACAAATATTCCATTCAAGTGGGATATTAAATATGTTCAAAAAACAATAGAGAAGATAATAGATAAAAGTAATTAATTAAATTAATTTTAAAAAAATGTTAGACAATCCCTTTCCAACTGTTCCTCCGTCTGTCCGTCAGCTAGATGCTTGAATCTGTAACTATACTGAATGGACATATTGAAGTCGGCTATAAAGTTAAAACAATTGCTTATTGTCTTAATTTAAGCATTGGCTTCGGCATAATTTAAGCCAAATAGGGCTAAAAACTGACTATTTTGGGATTTAAAAAAAAACGTTCTTGATTTGAGCACTTTTTGCATAGTTAAAGCAAAATCCGAATTTATCGTACTTCTGACAACTCGTTTACATGTTTTTAGTACGGTTTACTTAATTTTTATTTTCAGTGCACGCCCCCAATTTAATTCATATATCTCTCTCAGATTTAATGCTGGATACATCAAACTTTGCAGACAGATTACTGATGAACTGGAAATGACCATTTGAAATTCCACCATTTTTCTTTTAAATATTGGATTCCTTTTCGATCTTTTCACTTGGCGGTTGGTTTAAGCCAACTTAAGTATGTGTACTATAATATGATAAAATATGTGATCTATTATTTGGAAAGTGCACAATCAAAAAATAAAAATGTAAAAACTTAATAAATATTGTTCCGGCTAAGAAATTTCCACTTGGCTGAATTTAAAAAACAAAATCCAAGATTTTTGTTTTGGATGAAGTTTTAGAAGTATATTTAGTATATTTAGTCGACTCATTATGGCCTGGCTAATTAGATTTGGCTTGCAAGCCTTGAAGCATATTTATGGGTGTTGGCCAAAAGTGTTGAATAACTAATTACATTCAATCTATCAAAATGGAAAACCAAAAAACTCAATTCGAAATGATAAATTGGCTCAGACTTGGAATCTGCAATAGATTCGTTAAAACTAGTATCAGAGTTATTTACAAATTTGTCAACGATTAGAAATTTTTCTTGTGTGGTCCTCTGGCAGCGGTCTGATCCTCTGGCCGCTGCACCGACTAACAAATACCCAAGACGCATTGAAGCTGTCGATGCTAACGGCGTAGACGGCTTTTAAAAAATATTCATATTCTTTGTAAAGTGGCACAGACGCTTTTCTGCTTTTCTGCTTTACTGCTCTGTGGCCATCTCCCTCGAACAGTCGCACTTTCTCGCTTCAAGACCCGTCGACCTATATTCATTCAACTAACTAACTATAGCGCAACTATTTCTCTGGCATTGACAACACAACTTTATCGCGCCAGTGTCCACTGTCCACAGTGTCCAGCAACTAGCGGTGTCCATTCGTCCAACGGTGCTCAGTTTTATTGGGACCGCTGGCAAGGTTCTCACAACTGGTTTTGTGATGCGACAGCATTTGGCCAACAGGTGGCAGGCAGATCGACAGATCGCCAGGTCGCTGGATCGAGAAACTGTCCCACATTTTTGGCATAACATTGTGAATTTCACCCAAGGTTAGTTGGGCTTGGCTTTTGGCCAAAAGCACACCCAACCGGTCTGCCCGGCCAATCCTGATCAAATATGCTAAGAATTATGGCATTACAAGTTGCAGTTAGGGCAGGTTCAGTTCAGTTATGGAATCAAGTTAAAACCAAACACGGCTAACAGACTTTAAGTTTAACTTTAGAGATTATTCGCTAACGGATTCTAAAGCGTTTGTATTAAATAATCAGCCTATTATTATAATTTTTATAAGACTTTTTAACTTATAGTCAAAAAGCCCTGTAATACACTTGGAGAAAAAATGAAATTTGTTTTTTTATCTCCACATTTTGTTTATCTCACTTTTATTATTTTAAATATAAAATAATTTTAATAAATTCAAAAAGAAAAATATCAGAAAACTATTCTTAAAATTTTAAGAGCTTAATAAACAGAATATTGTTGCACACATTTTTTTTAAGTGTGTGTCTTTACCACAGTACAAACAGCATTTTTATAAATATTTTTATGTCTTTCATCAACTCTTTTTTGACGTTTTCCTTTTGTTTGTTTTCGTTCGCTTTATATTTTATTTGTTTATTTTTTTTTTTTTTTTTTATTTGCTTCATCTAGAAAGCCAGATTCATGATTGGGTATTTATATTGCAAATTCTTGAATAGCCAACGTTTGAGGCATTTATTTATAAGTATTTTGTGAATATGGCAAATCACATCTAATAAGCAATAATTGAGCAACAAAAATCTTGCTGAATTGCTTAAATTAATGAGGAAACGATCGAATACGAAAAGGAAATACTCAAAACTGATTATTTATGAACTGGAAAACATTCTAAAATTGTGGGATACAATTTCATTTCCTTATATTAATGTTCAATATGAATACTGATTAAATTATAAATGTAAAATGTATGTAACAGGCAGATTTAGCCATGTCCGTCTGTCTGTCCGTCTGTCTGTATGAACACGCCGATTTCAGAGACTACAGAAGCTAGAAAGCTGATCTTGGACTCATTCGGTTC
>SCDY01002508.1:0-12327 GCA_004143825.1 Drosophila micromelanica | reverse complement strand
CAACTAAGCTCATGCTTATACTTATAGTTTTCTAGTTATAATCAACTAAAAACCCGGTGATATTTTTAAACTAATGTTACATATTGTTCATAAGGCATCAATGCCTTGCAAAACAATAAATATATATATAAATAAAAAAAAAAAAAATAAATAAAAAGTTATTTATCATGGCGTGTGCAGAAGTTGAAAATGACCCGTTTCGATTTGAACTTAAATGTTTACAAAAACAGTGCTGTAAATCGATGAATTAGTGTACTTCGGTTGCTGAATATAGAGCTACAACAATACATAAATTTTATTTTATTTTTTTTTAAATTATATTTATATTTATTGCTTTGCAAGGCATCGATGCCTTTTTAGTTGATTATAACTAGAAAACTATAAGTATAAGCATAAACTTAGTTGACCAATTGGCCAAAAGACCTTTTCTTCAGCCGGCATACATAAAATTAATTACAAAAAAACAAAACACTTTTGAAAGTTGTAATGCAATGAATTAGAGAAACAGACTTTTGTGTGTAACAATGGGTTATGTCTGGCGTCTGGATATATATTTTTCAGTCAGTGTGACATGAACTCGTTTGGCTGTCTGGCAGCCACAACCGCAACATTTTTGGCTGTTGCTTTCATCTAACACTAATGGGTTTCCAAATTATGCGCTCTATAGCCGGTTTCGAATTGAATGCGCACATCGCCCCACAGTTACAGTGGGCAATCTTAAGTCTCGCCGGCAATGCGTAATATCTGTTTGCAGTTGAATTCTGTGCTCTTTATGACTGCAGCGGGTCGCGAGTTAATAAAAAGGGGGGGCAGCCGTCGAAATGTAAAAAGCGCATGGAAAATTGAAAATCCGAAATGAAAAGAAGAAAAGCCAAAACAATGGCGAATAATGGCTACATCTGCCCGGAGCCAAGCACAGGTAAGCTGCATCTGGCTGGGTTCACATGGCACACACACACACATACACACACACACATACACACATGCTGCATGCAACACAATATTCAACTCTGACCTTGTGCTTGGCCAGTTGGTGGTTTCAATAGATCTTAATTCTGGGCAATGTAATTGAATGCACAACAAAAACCCGTTTGTTATCGAATTGATCAAAGTGAAATGGAAACTTAGATGCTGAATAGAATTGATAGATTTCGCATCAATTTATCCTAATAAGAAGAGAATTTTATTCTGAAATATTTCTATATTTAGCAAGACCTTTATTCATTGAAAGAAATATACATGAAATAAGCGTAAAATTTTTGAAATTTAAAAATTTTAAGGACGGATTTTACATTGGAATTAAGTTCATAATTCTTGTCAGCAATTTATTTTGGCTCTTTTATATTCGCAAAAAAAAGATGCAAAATGTATGGTTTGAATATTTTTGCTTGCCAGCGCATGAAAATAAATTATTAGGGTCGCACTCGGCTGTTAATCTTAAAGGAAACCAAAACATTTTTCGCCTTGAGTTTTGGGCTTGGCTGACTTTTTGGAAAAACTGTTGTGGGTTTAAAGAGTGTAGTTTACAGCAAGGTTGATTATAAACTCATTTGTATGGAATCCAGCAAATTATATTTTCATATTGTAACATGCAGGTTCCTAGAAATAAATCCATTATAAATACTGAATATGGACTCGCACAAAGTAAACGGGCCATTGATGAGCCAATATTTACATGTGCATTTTGCCTGATTCTTTGTTATCTTTGTGTTGTTTTGTGCTGTATGCCGGGAAACTGTTTGCCAGCAACAGAAGCCAAACAGCTCAATGTTCAACCGCTATATACCCTATATTTATATATACATATGTTTAAATATTTAAAATGCTTTGGAATATAGAATAGTTTGTTGAAATCGAAAAGTCGAGAAGTTGAGAAAAGCTAAGAGAACTTGTCTTAAAATCGATAAATATCGATACTTATGAAAAGGACCAGGTTATCAAAAAAGTGTTAACCCAAACAATCGATAGTATATTTGATTAGCACCAAATTTCTTTGTTTATTGAAAATCCGCAACTATTTTAAAATATCTATACAAATATAAATATAATACCTATAAAAAATAGGTATACTTGACTTAAATAGTGGACTTCTTCTGGTCGAGCACCTGTGATACGTGAACTTGAACATATTGTTGTTTTTGCTGTTGCAGCTGTCATTGTTATTATTACATATTATTGGTATTGGGCAATAAGGTAAGAGGCAAGAGGCAAGAGGCAGCATCAGCAGCAGATGTGGCATGTAACAGGACCAGCATCAGCATCGGCATCGGCATCAGCATCATCATCAGTTGAGTACGCGCGTTTGGTAAACCTGTCTATGAATGACCCATTTTTATGCACACTCAACAAGGACAAGGATTGACAGGAGGCAGGCTCATGCAAAAAACCATTTTGCCCACTCAGTCGCCTCTCTCTTTCTCTCTTCTCTGTCTCTTTTTGTCCTGGTGCACATGTCGCGCAGCGGTTTCCGCTCGTTACATATTCACAGACAGCTTGGTAAGCCAAAGATAAAACCGCAAGGATGAGCTTGGCCCCCAAAATTGTTGTTGCTCCTTGTTGCTGCTCCTTTCGCTTGGTGCTTTGTGCATGTGTTTCGTC
The DNA here is from genome assembly GCA_004143825.1 of Drosophila micromelanica. Taxonomy (NCBI): domain Eukaryota; kingdom Metazoa; phylum Arthropoda; class Insecta; order Diptera; family Drosophilidae; genus Drosophila; species Drosophila micromelanica. The sequence continues at coordinate 9,729 of SCDY01002508.1, read as the reverse complement.
TCTTAATTTCTCAATGGATTCGAAATTGTTGCCACTTGTCGTGCTGATTGTGTGCGTGTGTGTGTGTGTGTTTGTCTTTTTTTTTCTTGCCCTTTTTTGTGTTTTGTTGATTATGAAGAGCAATAACCATAACAATAACAATATAAACAACAACAAAGCAAATGTTTTTGGCTGCAGCTAAATTTAAACGCATGTGTCTCAAAGTTAGCGTTAACTCGGTTATTGGCTCTCAAGACTTGAGCTTTGCCAATGAATTTGCATAAGAGCAGCCACAAACCTAATCAAAAGTGTGCACAAACACACAAACACAATTATAAGTAATTTTATATAAACATGCTCAGCTTTGTTGACAAAAACAAAACTAAAGAACTTTCAAATTTGTTCCAAAGCCACTAAAACACTTTCTAATTTCGTTTACACCAAGCAAAAGCTTATACCTGTGTGTGTGCGTGTGTGGCATTCGCTTTTTGTTAAATCTGATTTCAACTTTTCCATTTATGTGTCAATAATTTTCAAAGTCTTCTAACAAAATAAATTATAAATTTGCCATTGAAACATATGTATATATGTGGTACAAAAACGAAACTTAAAATAAATCGTGATCAAGGAATAGCGTGAATTTTTTTATAGAATTATATTATTGATCACTTTAAAGGGCCTATATGTGGATTTGTAAAGTTCTGCAATTATTTTATTTACAAGCTTGCCAAATAATACGAGCCAGAAACAAACTCGTGTAAATATTGAATAATTTGTTTAAATTTTTAACTATATTCAGCGTTAATGTGAGGCAAATTAAATCAAACTCTTTTAGCTATGGCATAAAATGTACAAGTGCCTAAATGCGCATAATGGAAACCGTACTATATAGAATTTATGATTATTTAAACACATTTAGGGCCCAATCTAATAAGTGCTGAGTACTTCACTATTTGAAAATAATGCGACCTCATGTATAATAACTAATAGGATAGTATAGTTTGTGTCGGTGGAAAGCTGATGTAGTCACAACACACAGGATGAATATTAATTAAAAACAAACGAGGCTGCGCCAGCTGAAAGAACTCGAGTACGAAATACCCTGTATATACCATTAAATTTTATATATCACAATCTATCTACATAATATTCAATCGTATAATGCAAGTCTTAATATATAATATACTGTTAACAAATATACATTTTTTAAAATTGCATTTAATTTTCACAAGGGTATAAAATACCCGTTTTGCTTTGTATTTACATGTAATGGAAAATCAATTACACTGGTGATAAAAACAATTGCAAATTAATCAGTGGAAAACATTTAAAAAAAAATATATGCTTGAAAAGCCTGAAATGAATTGAAAGCAAATTAATAACAACAGCCTAGAGGTAGGCCAATGTAAACAGTGCCGTTGATATGGACGCCCACACATAGATTAAAATAAAAAATTTTACTTTTGGGTCGCAATTCCGTTACGAACATTAAAAACAAATATTTGCATTGCTGCTTCACATTACATATAAAATAATGCAAACGTCAACGAGGTGTGAATTAAATTTCTCATAAATTTACTATATTTTTTCCATTGATATTCGTTCGAATGTGGTTATATTTCAACAAATTCCAGGCCGTGCTTAACTATGCTGTGTATTTGAGTAAAATTATCAAGAAAATGTTTTTGAAATGTGGTCACAATAAAAAAGTCTTTGATTAAATTGAATTCAATTAAAATTAAATTTAAGTTTTCTGAACAACTAATGAAATGAATAAGTATTTTTTGCAGTTCTAAAGTCATTCTTTTTTTTTGTTTCTGCTTAAAGATACTTTAAGTTTTGTACCACATAATCGAACACATTTTGTTCTACCTGCCTTGCGTAGTTTGTCGGCTGAAAAAAAAGATTGTTTAGTCGGCAGATGGCAAATGCGATTTCCTACCTAGTTGCGTTCGAAACAATGTGCCATATATGTACATATAGAGAACGGGACAACACTGACCATTAATTGAATTTTGTTGCGTGGGCTCATAAAGCGCCATTCATAAAATATCCAGTGCATGTTATCTGTTTGCCTGGGCTAGCAAACGAAATAACTCATACGCACCGTGCGCTGTTGCGATGACTGCCTGTGCAACTATTCGCATTATTTCAGCCAGCATTTCTGCTAAACCAGTGGAAACTTTAGCTACTGCTCCCTGCGACCCTTTACCCACTGTCAGACACACACACACACACGTTGGTCCAGCTCCAACAGATGCAACAGCTGCTGTGGCGATAAGCGCAGAGCCAACGGCAGCAGCTGATAACCTGAGTCGCGTGTGTGCGTATGTGGTTGCGGTTTTATTTGGATGCCACCGCACAATGCAGTTTACTGCGGCTACTTGGCTGAAAATGATGGCGCATACGCCCTGTACGCCTCGCTCAAACAACGTGCACAGTAAAAACTTGAATTTATGGTCGACAAAATGAGAAAAATGCGCTGCGAACTTTGCTCCAAATTGGTCGCCGGATGATTGTTGACCGCAAACTCATTAATCATAAAATATATATATATATAGAATTTATTTATATAAATGTGTATTATTTCATAAGTTATTTTTCAATTAATATATAATACAATAAATGTTTAGTAGTTTATCCTCAGTGGTTGAATTAAAATTCAACGTTTTGGTTACTAAAAAAAAAAAAAATAACCACAATTGTTTTTTATCTAATCCTGTCTATAATTCTTCAGCTGAATTTAATTTCGTGCGGTGGCATTTTGGTTATTTTAGTAAATCAGTAGTAGTTATTTTTTTTTTATTTGGGCAATTTATTACCATTAAATAATAATTGTCACGCAAATGCTTTTTCTGGCTTTAATTAAACTTTGCCCACTCTTTTTTTTTAATCTGTTCTTATAACAATAATTATAATGATAATTTAATTTTAATATAAATATAACATAATATCAAGAATAATATTTATTTGATATTTAGCCTAAGGTCGTAAAATTTTTGATTTATAATTTATACACATTTCATTTAACAAAGCAAAAATAGCTATTTTTAATACATAACTTGGCAAAAGTTAGTCAAATTAGAAGCCTTTTTGTCGCAGGTTTCAAGGATTATATATGGCATTAACTATTTATACATTTTATAAAATAAATATGATAATTAAAATAAAAAAAGTGTCTTCATATATATGGTAAATCAATAAGCGACATAACTTTTGGTTGTAAGCTCTTTTCATATGCCAATTTTTACGAGACAGCTTTAACTAGCTGCTAAATTTGATGACGCTGTTTTGAGTTATAGACACTACAATCTCATCATTTGATCCTAACAAGGAGAGGACTTTTGTTTTGCAGCTAAAATTCGTTTGCCTGTGGCCGCAGCACAGTGCCAGTCTCAGTCCCAGGGCAGTAACTAAATTATTAGCCGCTCGCAAAGGTCACACACACAAACACACACACACACAAACACACACACACACACACAAAAACACACACATATATGTACATACATGTGTGCAGTCACAGATGGGTAAGCTGCCACTATGCGATTTATGTGTGGAGTGTCTGCGCCCTCGGGAATATTCAACACATCATAAAATTTATGAGCACAGCGTAAATGTGTTAAAATTTTATGCGATTATTATTGTTGTTGTTGTTAGGCGAACGAGTTGCGGTACAAGACAATGCTGATCTTAGTTAGTATGCTAAGGATGAGAGTGCTCAACTTGGAAAAAATTTCTTTGGATATGAGTATGAGTATGAGTACACATATTGTGTATCTTAAAAAATTTAATATATTTTAAATTCAGTTTTTCAGTTTTGATAAAGATAGAAGACTTTGAATTGTGGGAGTTGTGGGTCCTAGCACGATCCGTACTTTTATGTGAATTGGCCAACCTAATTTGAACAATAACTTTCCAAAAATACATACAAATAAAGTCGACTAAGACTCTTATTATATCGTTAATTCACAATTAACTCAATGTGTGGACCAATTTGATTTTAATTGGCCCCGTTTTTGAATGATGTGCCCAATTCATTTGAGCGTTTACTGTTTAATATTTGATTAGCAGAAATAGTAAATAGCACGTTAGCCAGAAATCTATTTTGCAATTATCACGTTACAAATAACTTTCAGTTTCTCGAATCGCACCGCAGATGTCGTTGGTAAGTTTTGTGGCATGTCAATGTCACGATTGTACGCAAGTTGACCCAAAAATGTTACATGAAGTTTGACATAGGCTTGAGCAAACAATTCAAACTTCTTGACCCGATAAACATATATACATGTGTATGTATATAAAGTCATTTGTCGCTCATCTGGGCAAGCCTTCAACCATTTCTTCACTATTTGCGGTTGCCATATTTAATTTAAAGTTTCGTTGCTAGCGAGTTGTTCTTCTTAGTCCTGGGAAAGGACCTCAAATTTTTTGGTATTCAATCATGAGGCGATTTGTTTGCTTTGTGCTTTCTGCTAACTGAATAATTGATACGCGTGGACGTTTGGGTCGTTTATTATTAGGTCATATACACGATGATTGCCAAGAATTAGGTTTGATTTGTCCCAAGTGGCAGTTCCTACTTGCAAACTTGTACAGTTGGACGGCGTTGTTGGCCTGAATGTGAAATCAACTTATGGGGGCAACTATTTGCTGCTCAAATACACACACAATACATTTCCGTCAGCTGCTGTTTGCAACATAGTGCAACATGTTACTTGTTACATGTTACTCGCAACATTTATTTGGCGTCGACCGCCTGCTGTTTGCTTGCCGGTCAACGGAAATTGCGACGGTGCTCGTGTACGGCAACAGTTTCCCCCTATCGCAATGCAACACACACACACACACATACACACACATAAGTACTTGCATAAAGTCGGCATTGTGCTCTCGATGGTATACACACACACAGATTTAAGCTCACGCAACATGCAATCTCTGGACAACACATGCGGGCTTCAAATTCGTATTTACAATTTTATGTGTTCTTTGCCAAATCAATTAAACAGAGAAAAAAGATATCTTAGTGACAATATCATATATATTTAGGTATGTAATTTTTAAGAATAATCATTTTTTATTGTTAATATTTTTATAGTTTACACTATATATTTTATGGCTACTTAAATCTCACAAAATAAAAATTATATTTATTAAAATTTAAAATCAAGTATTCTTTTTACATCTGCTTTGCAGGCGTTTTCATTACAAATCATTTTTATTTTAATTATCTTTTCGAGTTGTCATTTAAATTTCTGTTTTTATGGATAATTAAGTTTTCAAACTGTTTAATGATTTCTATAGAACATCGACGATATACTATTTAAATATGTAAACGAATTAAGTGGAATAAACGTTGGTCAGGAGAAAATCCCTTAATTGCAGTTTAAATGCCATATCTTGCTGTTGCGTTGAGTGTTGTGTGGGTCAGTTTTTGAAATATGAGGACTTTTCAGTTAAACAATAAGACCTGAATTGAATACTTGTATGTGATATGTAATTTGGAAAACGCAATAAGACATTTTATTGTGCTTTTAAGTTGAAATATTTGTGCGATTTGTAGTTGTGAATTGACAGATAATTCCATATGGGAGAGAACTACTATAGTTATAGATACATAAAAAGTTATTGATAATATGGTGAATGCTGTGAAATAACTTAAGCTGATGATAAAACATGTTTGAGCAGCTGCTGTAGCCAGGGCGGCTGTATCAAGGACGAAAACGAGCTGCTGAATATCCTTTTGGTGCAGTCACAGTTGACTTGGCTTGCACTCGATGGATGGCTGCAGCTTGTGAGTACCCTTTGTGTATGTGTGCGTGTGTGTGTGTGTGTGTGTGAACCCATTCATATTTCTTTTCATTTGCCACCTGCTGTTGCCGTTTGTTACTTGCCATTCACTTTTATGAACAAGCATTTCAATTCGCGTTTAGCGGAAGTGGCAGTGAAATTGAATCGCAGGCTGTAATTTCCGCTGCACACAAAAGCAAAAGAAACCTGGATAGAGAGAGAGAGAGAGGGGGGGGGAGGGGGGGGAGGAATAGACGACGCCAGAGCGTCGCACTGAAATATTAAAAACTAACTAAATGCCAGTGGTGCCGTGTGCTCAAAGTCATTAGGGCCAGGTATTTAAAAAATTAAAAGCAGCGCACACAAACTCTTTTCTGTCTCACGTACACACACACACACACACACACACACGTTGAGGTAACCCACACAGCTCGATGCACGCAAGCTTCCTAACAATTGTGATTTACTTAATGAACTCACTTAGGCCATGTGTGGTAGAAGGTGGAAGGGAGGGGGAGCGGTGCACTCACTTACCTCATAGGAACCGGCCGTATCGAGTATGTCCAGCGTTAGGCTAACGCCCGCAATTGAAAAGTTCCCCTGGTGCATTTCCTCGATGGTCCTTTTATATTTGGTGGTAAATGTGTTGTATAGAAATTGTGTGATTATCGAAGTTTTTCCCACTTTGGCCGCGCCCATGACCACAATTTTATGACGTGCATTTGCCGGTCCAATGGCATCGTCCACTGCATTATTCCGGCCCACTCTGCGGGTTGGAGAGAGAACAATGAGAGTTGTTAGTAAGATAGAGAGAGATGTAGTTGGAGTGTTGTGAGGTGTGTCTGGTCGAGACCGGGATAAGGCGAGTGCCGCAGCAAACTTGACTTGCAAGTTGATTTAACTTAAATTAAATTATTTTGCGTTTTTCTTTTTATGTATGTTTATTAATTTAAATACATGTGTGTGTGTGTGAGTGTGTGCGTGTATTTGTGTGACGTCGAACAATAAACCAGGACGCAGTGGAGAGGTGTATGGAGAAGGGGGTGAAACGCTTCAATTTCCCTGAGCGACTCATTAAAACTGTGCGCTACATTTAAAATTAATCACATCGCCGCCAGAACAAAGAAAGACAAGGCGACCAAGGAGTGCAGATAAAAGTCGAGCCAACGCGAAAGTGTAAAGTGTGTGTGTGTCTGTGTGTAAAGGTATATATCGACTGCATAATGCCCTGAGCGGCAGCTCATTTTAATAAATTATTTGTGCTCTTTTTTTTTTTTTTTTAAAAGAAGGGAATAAAGACAAAACGCTTCGTTGCACACGATTTCGTTAATGTTTTACGGTCTGTGAAACAGCCTGATAACAATGTAAACTTCTTAGTTATTATTTGGAGTCTGCTTGAACTGAGCTCTAAAATAAAATCGATGCGTCTGCGTAAAAAATATAGAATATAGATAAGATTGATATAAGATAGATATTTATTAAATATTATGGTATTTATGCCGGCGACTATGAAGTTATCGAGCAGAGCTAATATTGACTATATAATAATATGTTCCTTAAACTTTTAAGAAACATGTTCAATTTCTTATTTTTGGCAAGTTTTTGATTGAATTTAGCTCAGATTTTGACTCAGCCTTTGTTTTCTGACACACTTTAAGACTTCCCTTGCCCAGCTCAGTTTCAGAAGTTAAATTTTGAATAGTGGCGAGAGTAACTAGCAGCCAACAGTTTGCCAACTAACCAACTTATTATATTATTTCTTATTTTTTCCAACCAACCTGATGCAGTACACGAAAAAAAAAAAAACCAAAAATAAGATGAAAAAGGGCAAATAATCAGAGCAAAAATGCGGCTCAAAGGAAACAAAAGGAAACAAGTAAAACAAAAAAAGTAAAAGCAACAAAACATAAAAATGCTTAACAAAGGGAAAGTATGCAAACGATGGTCCTTGCGTCCAGTGGTGCGGGTGTCACCGTCCAAATCGGTGTCCGGGCTCGGACAGAAAATCACGCAGAGAATGTCTTATCATTGTTGCCGGGTGTGGGTTCGCCTTGGCGAGCAAAAAAAAAATAAGCAACAATAAAGTGCCTCAAACTTAAAACGTTGCAAATAAGCAATTGTTGCGGAGAGAAACAAAAACAAACACAGAAAAAAAAATTAATCTGGCAAATGCCGTTGGGCAGCTTCGCCCTCAGTTGGTGGACATGCAGCCGACACAATCTGGTCATGTTTCCACTTTTTTTGTTTTGCGCTGATAACCTGAGCCAAAAATAAAAATTGCAAATTTCTGGATCTACTTTGGCTCCACACAATGTTATGGTCAGCTTTTTATTTTAAGTAATGTCATGAATTGTATCCCTTCTATATGCTTATAGATTTGATCAGGGATTGGGATTGCTTCAAAGTTAGATACTATTATTATTATTATTTTAAATTAATATCTAGAACCAAAAAGTTTTTGGTAAACAGCTTTTGGCTTTTCCAAGTAATCAACCGTTTCTAATTAATGGTCTAATATCATGCTTTACTCGGAACAAAAGTTCCCATTAAAAATTGTATATGTTTTTAATTAACTTTCACTTTAACACACCGAACATCAAATACGCTTGACTGCACAATTTGCATCGGAGCCAACTAGTAAAATACAAATGAAAATTTATAGCATACTTTTAGGTTCGTCTGAAAATTGATAATTAAAACAAACATAATGACGTTTCCTAATTCTATAGCTTAGAATTATATTAAATTAATTACATTTAATGTTAATAGCGCAACAAAATTATAAATGAATCGAACTGTTGAATCTGTTCTTTTTCTAATTCTGATGAAGGCGAATTAAATCTTTTGGTTAAACTTAAGAAATGCAATTTGCTTATAATTCCCAAAATAAATCATAAGCTGAGTGTGGTTAGCTTTTGTTGCTCTCGCCGATCACCATGACATGACACTACTTATCGTAACTTATCGTGTGTGTGTGTGTGTGTGTGTGTGTTGCTATATATTTGCATACGTATTTGAGGCTATAACTTACTTGTCACGCTTGGGTTTATCCTCGGCGCTGTCATCCTTCATGAACGAGGGCTGAAGGCTGAAACGACGACGCAAGTGACGTCCACGCATTTTGCAAAAGTTCTTGGTTGCTTTCCTTTTTTGTTTTTTTGTTTTTTTTTGTTGTTTTTTACTTCAGCTGTTGTTATTGTTTGTTGTTGTAAAAGGTGTTGGCTTGGCAAAGGATTGATGCGCGCTGGTGGCTGCAAACACAGCAACAGTAAATCAGGCGAAAAATTCCCTTATATGACAATGCTGCCTGCCACCGCTGAGTGCCTATCTCTGGCTGTCTCTCCCTTTCCCTCTGTCTCTCTCTCTCTCTGTCTCTCTCTGTTGCTTTTGGTGCTGTGAGCGTGTCCTCTTTGCTTTGTGATGCTACTGTCAGTATTGCATAAATTTCATAGAATCGCCCGAAACGCTCAAAAAGGCTGCACTTTATTAAGTATTTTTAAGCTGTTGCCTTAACTGCGGCTGCGACTTTTGCTGTAATTGTTGCTCTAAATGAATTTTTGTATTCGCATTTGTGTGTGCGTGTGTGTGTGTGTCTGTGGAGGGATGTTTGGTGCGTGGTTTCTGTTATGCCCGTTATGCTTTCTATGTAGTTGGGCTTAGTTCATTACTTATTAGCCCGACAGCGTTTTATGCAAATATTTGTAGCGGGCGCTCTCGTTTCGTTTTAATTACGCGCCCAGCCAGCTCCACAAAATGTAAATGTACCTGCAAATTGAAAATTTCCGTAAGTTGAGTGCGAGACAAAAGTGGCCATAAATTACCCAATGCTTAAGCGTTGGACCGTCAAAAGTGACAGACATTTGGGAGCAGGGGAGGGGGGGGGGGGGGGAAGGAAAGGGGGGCGGAAACAAAGTTGGCAGGGGGGCCAGGTGTGAGGATGGTGTCGGACACGGGAAC
>SCDY01002507.1:0-12336 GCA_004143825.1 Drosophila micromelanica | reverse complement strand
TATGGGGTCGGAGATGCTTCCTTCCGCCTGTTACATACATTTGCACAAAACCATTATACCCTTTTTTACCCATTTTCAATGGGTTCAGGGTATAAAAATGACACTAGTTGCCTACCAGGTAGAATCCATCAGCGAGCGACGAAAGCGAGAGTGCTTCAAATAGAGCGAACGGGCGATTGGGAGAAAAAAACACAAAAAAAACAAGCGCTTTGTAATGAGACACACACACACACACACATGGCCTGGACAATAGACGCTGTTGGTGCGTGGGTGGAGACAATGTTGGGGACAGAAGAGCCACAAACTTTCTTCTTCCAATATTTCCGCTGCTTCATTGAGTGCATTGTTGTTATTGTTATTTTAACAGCGATTGTTGCTGCTGCTGCTGCTGCTGCTGCTGTTGCTGCACACCCACATCATTATAATTATCTTCGCTGTAGTCTAAATCGTCATCGCTTACCCTTGTTAAATGCTTATTTCTACTCACACATACTTAAACTCACACATGCACACATGAAACATGCTATTGCCAGGGCACGAACCATCGCACAGTGTTTCAAAAGTGCCGTTAAACAGTTGGCAACGGCTTAATTCCATTTTTGTTCCTGCTCGGGCGCTGTTTTTAAATTAGTTTTGAAAACAGCATATTATTAATTGTAGGCCCTGTCCGGTTGCCTTCCCTTAAGTAGAAATTTGATAGACTTGCAAATAATTTTGAGTCCCTGCTCGGGCGCAATCTGTAATTGAATTTATTTTAGGAGATAACGGATTATATATTATGTAAATTTGTAAGGCAATAAATTAATTATACCAAAGAACAGAAGTAAAGAAGCTAAAAATTAGTAAAATAAGTAGTTTTGCATATATGTAAATTTATTGTTAATAGTTGTTGAGCTGAACACTTTCTTATCCCTGTTTGGGCGCCTGCTTCTTAATAAACCGTTACATAAACTGGTGCATATTTGAATCCCTGCTCGGGCGCCATCTGTAAAGTAACTATGCAACATGAAATTTACGATATTGCATTGTGAATACGTATTTAATGTCTGTGGAGGTTAACACTATTTTTGTCTTAAATCTTTATATATATAATAGCACTACTTTACAAATTTATTAAGGGCAAGTTAATTTAACACAATATTATCGAGTTAAAAAAGTATAGATCTTTTACTATTTGTATGTACAATGGATTTTTTTTTGCGTAATTAAATATATATTTACGCAATATAAACTGTTTTATTAATTTATAATATTTATATAGATATTTTAGCATATATTTTCGTAGTCAACTCTGTCAAAATGTTATGGCTTGTTTGTGATGTTTTGGCACCACTGTGCGCCTGGTTGCGTAGCTGTTGCCGTTGTTGTTTCGACTGGTTTTCAGTTGTTGTTTTTGTTATTTTTTTTTTTGCGCCATAGGAAGAGGAGGGAAGAGGGGAGGCAGGGGTTATAGCTGTAATGGGCTGTGGTGTGGAGTCGTTTTTATATTTTATTGGGGTTTGGGGGTTTTCGGGTACGATTGAAGGAGGCGCGTAGAAACTACGCTGATGCTCATTGTTTGGCCGGTGTTTGTTGTTGTTATTGTTGTTATTGTTATTGTTGAGCTGTTACCGTTAGCACAGCGCACTTGACACACCCAAAGGCGCCGGCACTTGCCAGGCGCACTTTCACGAAACCAACTCGACTAATCCGAAATTTGTTTTGTCTTTCAATTTTTTTGTTTTTGGTTCAGATGGAGGAGCTAACCGAGGCGGAGGATTGCGCCGCGCTGTTGGCCAGCTCGCGTCGCAGCTCCAGCCAGGGACAACGGAGGAGCCAGCAGCAGAAACCGATTGCGCCGATGGCCAGCTACAGCGAGAAGGCGGTGGGCCACTCCCCCAAGCGGCTGGTGAGCACGCTCAGCTCGCCCATCGAGCAGATCGCGTGCAGCGTCTCGCGGGAGCACCTGCTCAAGCACGAGATCGAGCAGCTGCAGGAGCAGCTCAAGGACACCGAGGAGCGTCTGGCATCGGTGCGGCTCCAAAGCGAGTCCCTCTCGCAGACGCAGCGCACGCTGCGCGACCAGAACGGCCGCCTCCAGGAGGAGTCCGAGATGCTCAAGCTGGACGTGCAGCATCTGCACGAGTGCGCCGGCGTTTTGCGCAGCGAACTCCAGTCGGCACGACGGGATCGGGACGAGGCCGTCCAGCTGGAGCGTTCGCTGCGCGCCGAACTGGAGGATGCCCACCAGGAGCGCCGCCATGCGGCCGATGGCAAGGAGAAGGACGCACGCATCATTCAGGATCTGCAGCGGCAGTGCCGCGAAATGGAACGCATCCTTATGCGCAAGCATCCCGACTCAGTGTCCGCTTTAATAGGTGAGCTAACAAAAAAAATAAATAAATAAATCAAAATAACAAGAATATTAAAAGGTAAAAATCTTTCTCTCTCTCTAATTTTAAAAGCACTGAGAGCTTAAATACAAGTTTTTCCAGCACTTAATTTTTTACACATTTTTCGGTTCAAGTCTTGGTTCCTTATATTTTACCGATTTTTAAAAAGCCTTTTATTAAAATCAAATTTTTTGTATTTTTTCTTTTTTCAATTGTCAGTGCGAACTTTATATATAAATTTTCGTAAATTAAAAAATATTTATTTTTAGATGTGGTTAACTTAAAAAAGTATATGTCAGTTTTTACAAAGCCGTAAATTCAAATTCTGGGTCTCGTCACTTTTTTTTCCAAATCTCAGTCAAAATTGAAATATTTAAATTTAATTTACATATTTTATGTTAGTTTCGAGTGGAATCTGAGTAATTTTTAATAATGAAAATTAATGACAACGACAATAATCAAAAAAGTCTAAAAATAAGTTAATTAAAACAATAAATTATAATAATTTCATACAAGCATATAATTGAAATTTCGGATTTGAACAAAATAAGTTATATATATTTAAGCCCAATTGTAGGTTCGAGCCTCGGCTCGTATTTATTTATTTATTTTTAAATTTTTTAATTTTTTAATGCACGAATTATTTTTATTTAAATATGTTCGATTATCCACCTTGTATTTTATTCATATATTTAAGGTAATGCAAATATATTTAGTGGCAAAACTATTTAAACATAAAATATATGTAAGATATAAAATTTTTTGTTTGCAATTAAATTGCTTCCCCATGTAGTTTAGAATTAAAATAAATTGAATGTCCATAATTGTTGTTGCAGTTGCCTCGAAGAGCGCCGGGATGTGCTCGCTGAACGATCAGGAGAACGTGAATAGCCGCAAGCTGTTGGAGCAGCGGATTGCCCAGCTGGAGTCGGACGCCAAGGAGCAGGATCGCAAGGCTCAGCAGATATTGGCCAACGTGCAGGCGCGCTTCAATTCCGTGCAGGCCAAGTACGAGACGCACATTGCCGACCTGGAGACGCAGGTGCTCAGGTGAGTCTCCCCTCCCAGTTGCCAACTCCATGTTAATCTCCAACTCTGTTCACCACAGTCTGCAGGAGATCAATACGAAGCTGAACGAGCAGATTGAATCCCAGGTGCGCACCTTGGATCGCTTCATGCAGAAGCGCGCGGATCGTTATTACAACAACTGCACCCAGACGGAGGAGGGAGCAGTGGCGCAGTCGGAGCTGCGGGCTGCGGGACGGGCCATCAGCACGGGCACCCAGACCCGGGCGAATGGCGTTGCCGGCACACGGGATCACAGCACCAACACCATCGGCTGTCCCTCGCCCAGCGTCATCTGCCAGCAGCATCTGCAGCAGCAGCAGCAGCAGCAACTGTTGCACTCGGCCGGCAGCAGCAGCACCAGCAGCACCGCCAACTCCACCCCGAACACGTCGCGTCCCAATTCCAAGCAGAGCGGGGCACAGCGTCGCATCGGCTCCAAGCTGCCCATCTCCCAGTCGGAGTCGACGCTGTCGCTGCTGTCCGGCCACGGGCAGGCACAGGGCCAGGGTCAGACCCAGGCCGGTGGCCACAAGGAGGATTCGCAGCTGCTGAGCTCGGTGCGGAGCATGCGCATCGATTTGGCCATCAAGAACAAGGCCATGCAGCGCTTGACCCGGGAGCTGGATGACTGTAAGAAGACCATACGGAAGCTGCAGCGGGAACGGGAAGGAGGCGGGGGAGGAGGAGGAGGAGGAGCAGCTGCAGCTGTTAGTGCAGGTAAATCTGTCTGTGACTATGTGTGTGTGTGTGTGTGTGTGTGTGTGTGTGTCACTCGGTCGCCAGTCATTTATTGTTGCTGCTGCTGCTCGTGTAATTTATGGACTTTCTCTGCTCGTCAGCACGTACATGACTCCAAGTCCGACGAGAAACACGCAAATAAATTGCTGGAATAAATCATTGCACGCCTGTCGCAGCTCACAGACCCCCCTTCTCCTCACCAGCCCCCTTCCCCCCCCCCCCTTCCTGCCCCACTTTACTCCGGAGCAGCTGCTGGCGGCCTTTTGACCGCACAACTTTTTATACCCTGTAAACGTTTTAAATGGCTAAAACGGGGCATGTTACAGCTGTGAAAAAAATAACAGTTGATGTCATTAACTATATATATATTCCTGTTCAACAACAAGCTTTGCTTTTGGAGACCCTTTAGATGCAGCATTCAAATTCATTTCATTTCTATCGAGCACTTCCAAACTTTGTTCAATCATTAATTATCCATTATTATTATTATTTTGTAATCAAATGTTTAGATTTTTAATTTTTATAAAATCGATAAATATCGATCTCACATTTTCCGTCATTTAGCCTTTTCTTTCGATAACTTCACACTACACAATTTTCAAATATCGATTTTTGCCATATTTCTTTAAACCTTTGATAGATCATAAATTTCTAAGCGCAAAACCGATAAATATGGATTTTAACCGGGCATTAAAGAAAAACTGCTTCGATAATTATCGATCTTTATCGATGAATATATGAAAAGTTAATTATAAGTTAAATTTGCAAACTTATTTGAGCTTTGACCAGAGTATCTTTAAGTTTGGCACTCCCGACTAGAGCACGCTTACTCGTTTATTTTTTTGTTGGTTTTTTTGCACTCATTTTAAATGGCCAACAACGGCGGCCAGTGGCCCAAGCTTGTACGTGCTTGCACACAAGAAGAAACAAAAGTAAAGCTAGACACGTTAACAACTCTCCTGCTCCTCCCGCTCCCGCTCCCCGTCCGGCACGGTGGCATCTCTGCCACTTGGTTATGTCACCTTCATGTGGGGGACTCGTTTTTTTTTTTATTTACATTTCATCGATTTGAATTTTTTTGCTTGGTTGTTGTTTTCTGTTTTTTTGTTTTTGTTGAGAGAAAGAGAAAAAGAAAATTCGAAAGCGAAAGTCAAAGTCAAAGACGATGCCATAGACCGCTGATTGTGGGGCGGGGCGGTGCCGCAGGGGGGCGGGAGGCGTGGCAAACGCGTTTGTCGTTTGCGCGTGCGCGCAGCGTGTTTTATAATTTCATATCTTGTTATTGTTGTTGTTGTTGTCAGTTGCTTCTTCTTGCGTCTTTAATGTTGTTACATTTGTTGCCTTCAGCTGCTTCTTTAAAATGCCAACAACAACCTCGCACAGTGCTAATAATAGCCCAACAACAACAACAACAATAGAGACAACAACAATCACGTTGTTTTAATTTTGAACGCGTGTTTAAATGCAAATTTTTGTCTATATTTTTCGCCGCTGGTTACGCAATTCAGCTTTAAACTCTTATTTAATTATTTTCGTATTTTATTTCATTTAAAGTTTTTTTTTTCTGTTTTGGAAATTTCGAATTTGGAGTGCGTTGAACTTCCCGCTAAAAGTAGCTGTTAATTGGGCTTGTGATATGCTTATATAAGTCCATCTGATATTTATTATTGCAGCCAAGTTTTCACTATATGCTTTTTGTATAAATTGTTTATTTATAATTTTACATCAAATCAAAAAAAAATTAATTGGTTTTTGTCAAATGTATTAAATTTGTTTATTTATATTTCTTATTTTTAGCGACAATCTGTGTTTGCTTTAAGCTTTTATAAAGCTATTATTATGGTTTTTGTAGCTTCATGATTTATGGTATTTTAACTTTTTATTAGGAGTTTTTTTTTACTTTTAAGATAATTTTTTTTTTACACTTACAATGTAAAACATTTTACAATCTTATAGATATTTTTATTTTATTTTTCATCAAATCAACGAAGCGTAAATATTTTATTTATTGTTTGCCTCCTTTTTTGATCCAATCTGAATTAGTCTTTGAATAGATCCTGCCAAAAGCCAAAGACATACGTCAAAACTCTGCTTTATTATAAAAAAAAAATTCCATTAAAAAAACTCTTGGTTTTTTATTTTTAAATATATTTATTCAATAATTTGTTTTTATATATCGAAATATTATATATAAATATCTACATATGTATTTAGCTTAACTCAACAAGTGCGAATAATTTCTTTTAAAATAACAATATATTTTTCGCTAATTACACTATTTATTATTATTTATATGATGATAATTTAATTTTACCGACTCAAAAAACAAATTTTACTTATGAATTTTAGCATTAAATTATTGCTAGCTTTTTTATAATATTTCCTTTGATATGTTTTAGGTTCCCGTTTGGAGGGGAAACTCCATGGCGGCGGCATGTCGGCCATTGGCGGCGTTGGACAGCGACGTGGACACGATCACCATCATCAGCATTATCCGGATCATATACCGGCGATAACGGAGAACCAGGCGCTGAAGGAGGCGCAGAACAAATATCATCTGCTGGAGGCCGATTACAAAACCCTGCACGATAAGCGGCTGCACGATGTGAGTTGAATATCCTTGATATCCTGACTTTGATTATTCGCTAATCCGTGGCACGTTCATTCTGTAGCTGAAGACGCTGCAGAGCGCCCACGAACGGGAATTGGCGTCCTGCAACGAGACGGTGCGCATCTTGCAACAGCGCTTAAACGAGCGCGAGGAGGCATTTGCCACACAGAAGCGCCGCAAGGTGCCCGTCGATTACTATGCCCTCAAAGCCAAGGTAAAAACAACATGTATATAAAAGCTAAATATGGGGTGTAACCGACGGCACGATACTCATTCGCGGTGTAATTATAGATTAAAACAGTTAAAAACGGTTTGGAATTTTTAAAAAAATTTGATTTATCTAGCTTTAAAACTGAGAAAGATATAAGATATAGATATAGACGATATAGATTAAATTGAATAATAGTCCAAAATATAAAGTTCATAAAGATAGACCGACAGACAAATATTGTACAATATATATATTTCTCACTTCGTGAACAATTAGAAGACTAAAAAACAATCCATCATTCTTTTCGCACACCCCTTTTTTATACGATATATTGTCTTAATCAATCGTTTTTATTACCGTTGCAGGTATCGCTGCTCGAGCGTCGTCACTCGGAGCGCGAGGAGCGGCTGCACATGCTCGTGGAGGCGCTGAGCAAGGGCCGGCTGAATGGCGCCCTGGAGGATATGCTGCAGGAGAACAACAACAAGTAGGACAGCGGCAAAATGTGGACCTAGGCAATTTAGGCATAGTTGTAGTTGTATCACTGAAAAATAAGAAGAATTTCAAAAACGATAACAAGTTGTCGGTATCGGTATCGGTATCGGTATCGTTATCGAACATGCAACAAGCGAATCGATTAATCGATTCAATAAGAAACCCAATCAAAAATTCACTGAGTATTCGATTTGTTATGCTCTTTAAACAAATTACACTTATGTTAAATAATGAATATGTATTTTTTATATATATTTAACTTAATACAAATTTATCGATAAATCGATAACAATTGTATAGCATGCGCAATTCCAGCCAAGTTGTATTTTTTTTTATTTTTTTGTCTATGTTTTAGTAATCAGTTCAGAGTAGGGCAACAATATAAATTGAACTGAGCTCGAAACATAAAGTTAAGATAAAAGCCACAAAGATCTGAACCAAAAAATAAAGCTAAGATAGCAGCAGCCCAAAACTAACTAAGAGTATAGTATATATGCTAATATTTGGCAAAATTTCCAAAGAATTGTAGTTAGTTATTTGTAGATTTTGTGAGACAATTTCGTCAAAGATTCCAGTTGTATTTTAAATATTTGAAATATTTTATCCAGAT
Organism: Drosophila micromelanica; assembly: GCA_004143825.1. Classification (NCBI taxonomy): domain Eukaryota; kingdom Metazoa; phylum Arthropoda; class Insecta; order Diptera; family Drosophilidae; genus Drosophila; species Drosophila micromelanica. The sequence goes on along the minus strand of SCDY01002507.1, from coordinate 4,231 downwards.
TGTATATATACATACATTTATATATATGTATTGAATGTGTGTTTTATGATTGTTGTTTTGGGCATATTTGATAATTGAATTTTAAGTACAGTAAGTGAAAGCCCTCCGCTCACTGCCGCGTGTGCAGCAAAAAAGGTCAACTTTTAATTAATCGTATAATTAAAAATAAATAATTCTAATTATAAAGGTTATGCTAGTTTTTAATGAAAGTAGGGCCGTATTTTAATAACAATATTAACAGTGTTTAAATTAGAGAGTTTTTGAAAAATTGAACATGTTCAAAGTAGACACGATAACGAAAGAGACGGAGATATAGCCAAAACAGAGCGATCAAGCTATACACATAGATAACGCATGAGTAAAGGAAAACAAATACGAAATAGAAAAAAAACCCAATAATACTAATATTTCAAATACAATTCTGGTATTCTAATCTTTGAAATCTGGCCTCCAAATTCTGCCAATGAAAGTCGTTGCCGTCAGAAATGCTGCAAAGCATTTTAAAGTATGCTACGGTCCATCCAGAAATATCGAATATTAAAGTTAAGAGCCATATGTTGTCTTGAGCAAAACAAAAAAAATTTAAAAAAATGTTTTGAAAGAAAACAAGAAAAAAAGTATTAAAAGTATGTATTTAGCAGTTGGTAAAAAAAAAACACAAATAATGTAAACCCAATATCCCATAGACCAGAAGCCTAAGCGACTTAATTATAGCATATACTATGAGTATTTAACAAAGTATTCTAAAAATTAATATACAACTGTCCGTAACAAAAATTAAAGTCCGTCAATTCTATGTGTAGCTCCCCACTATTTTATCGATCGAATATAGTAGCTCTATGTAGTATATATGCCCATATATTTAACAGTCCTTTCGTACAATTGTTAGTGTTAAACCTTGAACTGAGTACAGGGTATCGTACTAGTCGAGCACTGTCCGACTATTGTGTTTCTTACTAGTTTTTAAAACACAATATATGTATAGAATATGACTACCTAGTATGCTATGCTACATTATTATTATTATTGTAAACACTTTGAAAAAGTTACAAAACAACAATTCCCAAAAATTCTAGCCGAACCAAAAACGAACAAGAAGCGTGTCTGAACTTCAAAACTCAAATGTCAAATTGCAAAATTGTACAACAACAACAACAAAATAAATAATATTATAAAGAATAATAATAACATAAAGATACAAGAAAGATACAAATAAAAACCATAATTATCTAAGTAAACACAAAATAAACGGCTTTAATTAATTTTCTTATTATTTTATATTTATATTATTTTATATTAAGAATGTATTTTAACTATTAAGTTATTTATTTTAATGAAAGTAAAAAGTTAAAATAAGGATAATTATAGATCTCACGAAAATGTTTAACGGGATTAAACGCGGCCATTTCCTTAAGCCATTAACTGGAATTAACGATATTAAGTTTGAAAACTTTTAGGAACAAATCGTACAATTTCTAAATTTTTTTTTAAATTATAGGCAGCTCTTCTATATAGACTTGCTTATGAAGTGTATACCCCACGTCAAGAAAACAGAACTTACTGAAGGTCTAATAAGTGAGTTCAAGTACTTGATATGGTAAATTTGTATATCCTGATTTAAGACAACTTAATCTTCATCTAAGATTTTTAAAGTCTTAATTGAAGATTTGACAAAGTTTTTCAGTTACGTTTTGAATATACGTTAGAAACAAAATATTTTCACATGGGAAGTATTTTTAAAATCCCTAATATACAAAAATATATATAGTATTTTTACAATTTCATCTTGAACTAAGACTTTGAAAATCTTAATTAAAGATTTTACAAAGTTGTTCACTGGGATTTTAAAATAACTTAAAATCAAAATATTTTCACATAGGAAGTATTTTTAAAACAGTACATAATACAAAAGAAAAGTTCCCTATTTAAGATTATTGTACTTGTTTTAAGATTTGTTCAGATTTGTTCAAGAATCTAAAAATACGTATTTTGTACTTAGAATATAATTATTTTCTCACTGTGTATCTTTTGTTTTGTAACAGGTTTACCCGTCGCTTACTTGTCTACAATACGGTCCGGTCCTTCAGACGGACGGAATAGCAGTTTAACAGCACGTTTCGTTCAGTTTCGATCACACACATTGGAGTTCGTTTGGCTGATTCGAGCGTAGAAGCTACCCAAAAATATAAAACAAATATACAACAGAAAAAAACCCACACAGAAAGGAACTGTTTTTGAATTTGATTTTATTTTTATTTTTGAAGAAAAAGGAGAAGATGACCGAATTGCGGCGAGGACGACGTCGGCGCATCGAGCCGGCGCGCATTCAGTACGGCGCCTGGGATGATCCGCGGATTTCGCTGTTTGCGACGGTGCCGCAGGAGCCGGTTGGCGACATGCTCAGCCGGCTGAAGCGTCTGCCCGGGGAGCAGCGGAACCGGGTGAAGGAGATGGACGCGTGTCCGCTGGTGGTGGCGCCGGCGACCACAACGAATCGGCTGCACCGCGAGGTGCGCTACCAGGTGCAGCAGATCGCCGACGATCGGAACAAGCACTACCATCCGATCCAGGAGCGGGAGCGGCAGTCGGCGCTGATCGCCCGGATGATGGCCGAGCAGAATCGACGCGAATTCGCGGAGGCGATGCGCCGGAAGCAGCTGAACGCGAACTCGCTGCGGCTGCGCGAGCTGCGCACGGAACTCGACCGGGCCAAGACGACCCTGAGCGTGGTGAAGAAGCGGGCCGAGAACATTGCCCGGCACGGCGCGGAGCGCAGCGAGGAGCGCCAGGAGGCGCTGCAGCATCAGGCGCAGGTGCGCGCCGAGAAGATCGCCGAGGAGCGCGAGCTCCAGCAGAAGACGCAGATGTACAGCGACCAGCTGGTCGCCCAGATCCGTCAACTGCAGGCGGAGCGCGCCCAAAGGCAGCAGACCGACCTGGAGGAGGGGCGCCAGAAGCGGCACAACGACGAGCTGGCCCACGCCAACGAGCTGCAGCGGGCGGTCGAGGAGCGGCACAAGAAGCGCGCCCAACTGAAGCAGATGCTGGACGAGTTCGCGGCGCTGCAGCGAAAGGTGCGTGAGACGAATCCGGACAAGCCCGACAAGCTGGACGTGATCGTGATGGAGGCGCTCGGTCCGGTGACCGGCAGCTTCATCAAGCAGGAGCTGCAGCGACGTCTCGATCTCGTTGAGCAGCGGCGCCAGATCAGCGACGGGCTCGGCGAGCAGCTGAGCGAGATGCGGCAGAAGAGGGAGGCGCGGGACGGAATGCTGGCGGACATATTGGTGTGCGAGCGTGAGGCGCGGGAGAAGAAGCGCGCCCGGGATGAGGTGGAGAAGCTGCGCAACCAGAAGCTGCAGGTGGCCAAGGATCTGATCAATCAGCGGCGCGAGCAGGAGTTCTATCGCGAAAAGGACGCGGCCCTGGCCAGGACAATACCGCGCACACCCACCAGCTTCATGGAGCGCCAGTTTCAGCAGGCCAGCGCCAAGGATGCGGCCCGACACGAGATGAACGTGAAGACCTACGAAGAGCTGGCCAGCGAGATTCTGAACAACGCGCGAATGCGGGCCGAGGCCGTCGAGGAGGAGCGCCGGTTCATCCAGGCACTGCACGACATGGAGGCGGACATGGAGCGACGTGTGGACGAGGAGCGGATGCGCACCCTGCACGCCCAGCCCAGGGAGATCATCGACGAGCTGCGTCCCTGCAAGCTGAACCGCAACGAGCGGAAGACCTTCAACCTGCCCGCGTGCAGCATCAACGACCAGGACACCCACACCCACTGAATCCTGTTCCTGTTCCTCTCTCCCAACCGAAACCCACACTAGATTAGGCCACATTTGGACAGACCAACAGCCAACAGGTTCAATTGGTTCCGTGTAAACTCGACACACTCGACCACAGACAGTTCATCTTTAATCACATTAAATATATTTGTTGTACGTGCAAGCATATATCTACATAACATTTGAATTCCATTCGATAGTCCAGATCCGATTTGAGTGCTCGAAATAAGGTATAAGTGTCTATATTTCGGCCATTTGTGCTTCGATTTTGGAAAGATATGGCTCTTTTAACTCGTTGAAGTCTATAGAATTGATCCCCATTAAAAGTTTTGAAATTTCAAATTTTCGCGATTTTGACAAAAATTGTGATGTTACCCCTTGTCATTTTTGTCAAAAATGGTCAAAATTTAGAATTTGATTTTTTGAATGCCAATCGATGG
>SCDY01002506.1:0-12550 GCA_004143825.1 Drosophila micromelanica | reverse complement strand
CGGAAATGGAATCCTCGTAAAAAACTAAGTAAGATAGACACCACCCCCACTTTATTTGGACGCGCTTTACCTACGGTGACTAAAACGAACAATTACCAGGGTGACTTTACTCAATGGCTCTGCACGCATAGTACACATTTATTCATTCAGAACACAGTACTAAGCTAGCGGAAAAAACAAAAATGAGAATACTTTCAAATTACTTGTAACGAGTAGTGTAAATATCGCTTATAATTGAAATAACGATGCGATATTATCGATAACTTGTTAACGCTGTTAGTGACTGTCGTTTACTCATTTCTACAAGTTTTTTTATACAAAAGAAAAGGTCATCAAACTACGTATGTTATAATTTTCCAACGAAATAAACAAAAAGAAGTAATAAACTACAAATAAAGAAGTTTTCGTATCAATCAAAAAGGTAAGTACATTTCCATTAAATCAAATTAGTCATTGCATTTATTTTGATATTAACATATTCTACGTGTAAGTGAAAAAATACGCCCATTAACTGTAATCGTGTCTGCATGTAAAATTTTTTAGAGCACAATATGGATTTCGGTGATGATTTCGCTGCCAAAGAGGAAGTCGATCCAGCGGCAGAATTTTTAGCTCGCGAACAATCGGTTCTTGGGGATCTTGAAGCGGAAATAACTGGTGGCTCGGCAACAAATGTATCTGTGGCCCCAGCCACTGATGATGGTCTGCTCGGGGGCTTGATCAGCACTGGGGCTGAACTAGGCAATGAACTGACTGCTCCTGCTGGAGGAGGTCTCGAATCATCGACTGGCAGCTTCGAAGTAATTGGCAGCGAGTCGAACGAACCAGTTGGCATCTCAGGACCGCCGCCATCTCGTGAAGAGCCCGAGAAAATCCGGAAGTGGCGTGAAGAACAGAAGAAGCGGCTTGAGGAAAAGGATATTGAAGAGGAGCGCAAAAAGGAAGAGCTACGTCAGCAGTCCAAAAAAGAGCTAGACGACTGGCTGCGCCAGATTGAGGAATCCATTTCTAAAACAAAGCTGTCGTCGCGCAACGCCGAAATACAAGCGGCCTCGTTGGAGAACGGTGCTATTGAGCCCGGAACAGAGTGGGAGCGCATTGCCAAGCTGTGCGACTTCAATCCTAAGGTCAACAAATCGGGCAAAGACGTCTCACGCATGCGCTCGATTTACCTGCATCTCAAGCAGAATCCCATTCAACTGCAGAAAAGCGCCTAAAATAAAAGAACCCTAATTAATGCACCTAATCAAACATAATGATTTGAATATTTAAATTCGGATAATAAAAAAGTATTTTCTGTAAATTCCAATTATAATAAATATGTATTAAATTCTTTAATTTTGCCTTTAAAATGTTGATAATGAATAAAATACCATATACACATATACATAGGTATGTTAGCTACTCTATTATTTTCTTTTCTCACTATTTGAGCTTATGACTATTTTCAGTGCCATGTCCAAGAGATTGAGTGTGGATAGAGAAGAAGAGGCAAATATTCGGGCATTGAAGAAATATACTATATAACCGAAAGGAATAAACCTATTTATCAAGCCTCCAGGCGGATGCTTAATGCTGCTGGCATCGTTTACAAGCAACATGTCCCAAAGCAAGAGGTTATTATTAACATTTACAATTCCATATGAACAAGCAAACAAGATCCTATCGATAGCTGCGAGTATGCAACCAGGGCGTTATCGATGAAGATCGCCAGGAAAACGAGGCAATAATGAAGAAAACCGGCAATATTAAATAAGAAAGAATCGTTTTAAAATAATATAGTAAATTTAACCACAATTTCATAAAATGTAACTATCGTTAAGCCTTTACAATATACTCACAATCTGTTTGTTATTCTACTATTGTTTCCCTTTCGCACTTTTTTGATTTTTTGACCAGTGTCATGTCCGGGGAATTAAGTGTGGATACAGAAGAGGCGGCAAATATTGCTGGCAGCTCTAAGAGTCAAAAGCGTCAGAATTACTTACAGTGGGATGATTACTTTATGGCAACTGCCATTCTGTCATCGAAGAGAAGCAAAGATCCCTCAACACAGGTTGGCGCTTGCATTGTGGATAAGCATAAACGAATTGTGGCTATTGGTTACAATGGATTTCCGAGAAACTGCAGCGATGACGAGTTTCCGTGGATAAAATCAAAGGATAACGTTCTAGAGAGCAAACTCACGTATGTGGTACACGCTGAAGCCAACGCTATACTTAATAGCAATAGCACTAAGCTAGACGATACTCGACTCTACACAACTCTATTTCCTTGCAACGAGTGCACGAAATTAATCATTCAATCCGGCATTAAAGAAATATACTATGTAACAGATAAGAATGAACCTATTTATGAAGCCTCTAAGCGGATGCTGGATGCTGTTGGCATCGTTTACAAGCAACATCAACCAATGCAAAAGCAGGTTATTATTAACTTTGACAATTTCAAAGAGTCAGAATGCGAATAGTAAATTAAGTAGTAATTATTCTACTAAAAATCTGTATATACAAACATATACATATATATTGGACATATTTCTAAATTGAGCCTTCAATTGTGGCTCATGTATCTAAGTAAAAAAAATTACAGAATTTACTGCAGTTCTGCCGAATCGGCAATGTTTGAATTCTCCTCAGACTTCTTAGACACGGGTGAGTCGCTAAGTCGTGGCGAAAGGTCACGCAGCTTAACAACGTTGCCCACTGAAACCGAATTGGCCGCTTCTGTGACAGAATACCCAATGTCCGGCGGTGTACCTTCCGGATAGCCTAAAAAGTAATCGGCAATGCGGCCAGCCTCACGTAGCCCGCTCAAATATGCACCGTGCACAGTGGCGGGGTAGTTGCGTATCGTGTGCTCGCCGGCAAAGAAAAGTCGAGGCAGTTCTTCAGCATCTTTGCTGTAATGTGGCTCAAAGCTGGTAGGCGGGATGACCGGTGCGGCCAGTAGATCATAGTCGCTGCCTGAGGAACCCACAGATACATAACTATACGATCCACGAGCCCATTGATCGCTGCGCCATCGGGTGACGACCGTCTCCTTGGGCTGCGGCACAGATGTGTTGCCAAAAATGTTCTTCAGAACGGACATGCAACGTCCAATGATGATGTCATCCGTAACACTCTCAACTATGTTCGCAGCCATACCAGCAACAAGGGCCAACAAAACCGGCGACGAGCTGATGCTCCAGAACAGAAACATTTCCCCTAAAAAGTGAATATCCAAATGGTTTTCTAGTCTGAAATGGTTTAAGTACAAGTATTGTATGCTTCTCACCACGACTGGCAGTGGTGCTGCCCACATGGCCAAAGAGATTCGCATTGGGGTCCCAGAATATACGATCGAAACAGAGTACCACCTTATTGAGATTGCCAAATCCCAAGCGGCGTATCGCTTGCTGCTTCCAATCTGGCAGGGGTGGATCGAATTTCACGGTGTTCGCATGCTGCGCATCATCCTGTGTGACGGCAACTTTTAGAACACCGAGGGTCAGCGTACAGACAGCCAAATCGGCTTTGTATGTCATCAATGAGTTTGAAGTTTTCAGATTTTCAGCGACAATTTCTACACCGTTGCTATTGTACTTGATTTCCTTGACGGCACTATTTAGCCTTATGTCAATGTTCTCGGTGAGGGCAACGGGTACGCAGGAGTAGCCATTACGCACTGTCGTATGGTGCCCGATAAACTCAAAGTCATCATCCTGATCCCAGTGCTTCAGCGAAAGGTTGTCCAAGCGCGTCGCATTGGCAAATTCCAGATTGGCAAAGTGCCAATCGAGTATCAGGCGGTCACGAGAGGAGAGATAAACCTGGCTGCGTACGTCAAATAGAAACTTGAATATTTTTATTGCCAAATTGGATTTGGTGACTGTACCAACCTGGGTGCATTTTGCTCCAGCTCTTGGAGCTTGATCTCCATCTTATGGCCCTCATTGCGCAGCTCCTTTTCCACATTGATGGTGTCCTCCAGTTTGATTTGGGTGGTGCGTATTGTGTATTCCTGACACGCATAACTAGTTTCACTCTGGCCGCTTTTTGGTAAGCGTTGCTTCACTAACGCCTGGAGCTCAGCCTTGAGCGTCGCAATCTTCTCTAGAATGCTCTTGAGCCGTTTCCGATGCTCAATGATTTGGGTTTGCGCGGCAATAATCTCGTGCATGTGTGCAGCACGTTTCTCTTGCACGGCCTTGTCCTGCATATTTATAATCCATTCCAGAGCGTCGCCCAATGACACGGGATTATTGCCGGCGTAATTAAAATCCAGGCGATGCGATAGATAGCTAGCCGACTCGAGCAGACGATTAAACTCGCGCTCGATTACGTCATCCTTCTCTTTGGGCACCGGCTTGCCATCGGGACCGTAAAGCGGACACGTCTGCTGTATGGGAACTAGGTCCATTCCAATCTGCTTGCTCAGAATAGTCATGGGATTGCCATAAACGCCAGTTACCACCATGGCGCCAAGGTCGGCTATATAATTATTTTTGCGAAATGTGGCGATGCGACCGCCAACACGATCTCTCGCTTCCAGCACAATGACGTCCATGCCAAACTGTTGCAGTTGTTGGCCCACGGCCAGGCCAGAAATGCCAGCGCCAATAACAATCACCTTGCCCAGCTTCTTGCTGGGTATGGGGCATAGCCGCTTGAAGATGCCAAAGTTGATGAAGCCATGCCGTTGCAGAAACGAGTGCACACGTCTCACCAGATTCGGATCGCTGTCGAACGGTGGCGGCAGTCGTTTGAGCGCATTATATAAGGTCAACTGCACCTTGGGATTATCGACCCACATGTGCAGCAGGCGGTTGCGTATGTTGAGGAAAACCCGATGTCCCAGTATGCCCGAACGGCTAATATCGGGGAAGCAAGCCTCCTCGTTGGGAGTCATTTTGCTGAAGGGCAGGCGGGACTGAAAGACGGCGCCCTCCTGCCCGACAAGTACAGTCGGCGTGCTGGCATCACGCGCTTCTCCATTGGTGCCATTTACCGTTTCCTTAGGGAGGGAGCCGCGCGTGCCCGTGTTTGCGCTCTGATGAACCGCCGTCTCCGACTTGCGTGAACGCTGCTCAGCGTGCACTTGGCTGCGTTTGTCCGATGGTCCAGTGCTACTTCCGGATGAGCCAGAGCTGCACTTGTCGTAAGACGCACTGTCCACGGCACTGGCAGTTGTCGGCTTGTTCGTGTAGTCGACTTTGGGCTTGTTGCGCCGGCTGGTGCGACGCTCGTCACTGGTGGCCGGTGTGTCGTTCGAGTCATCGTCAAACTTTGCCTTCGCCTGGCCACCGCCCGCAGACGCGTTGCGCTTGGGCGACGGCTCCCCGTCCGAATCGTCGCTAATCAGAGTGACATACTCGATGGGCTCGCTCATTTTGCCGGCACTGGTGTTGCTGCCACCGGATTGAGTAGGCTTCATTCCAAAGTTGTTGCTAAATTAAAAAAAAAAAAATTAAAAAAATTGAGCTGTTGATCGAAATGCGATTCCTTTTTCTATTTGAGAACTTACATTTTATGATAATATAAAATCGAAGGTGAAGCCGAAAAACAAAACTGATACGATAAATGCTTAAAACGGGTTGGTTTTACACATTTTATGTTTCTTTATCCTCACTTACAGCCGCTACTGATTTTGGCACATTTATTTTTGTTGAATTGAACTATTCTTAATTTATCATTGCAAAAACAAATTTGCGACGAGCGACGTCTTTTATCATGTAGTGTACCGAAAGAAGCAGAAATATTTTGCTGTAATCGGCAGCGTTTGGCTTCAAACTTAACAGAGACACGAAATTTAACACAGGGTTTAATAACAATGTAAACTTAACATTGAAAACATTCGAACTAACTTAGCTATAAATTATTCTCTCGTTTTCCGTTAAAAATTATTCAGCTGCTTTTTTATTTACCACTCAAACAAATACATTTGCGACTTTTGTCAAGTACAGAGTCAAAGCATCAACAATAAATATAGACTGCTTTAAAGAGTGTTGTAAAATATCAATACATTTGTCTATCGATACCAAGTAGTTTTTGAACTATATTTTTTTGGCGCGAAAAATCAACATGTTAAGAGCATGCAAGTTGATAAACGCATCTTCATTCTGAGCATGTCATTTGCAATAAAATAATACAATAACGAATTATTAATTCTAATTATTAAGTCCTCCTGCCGGATGTTGGTTTTATCGGAAAATATTTCGCATATATATTATCTGCAACATCAGTGGGCAGCGTGAAGCATATTGCTAGCAGGATCACTTCAAGACCGAATCTCAATGACGCTGAAATAAATAAGAAAACTCTCTTTAACTATATTTATAGACAACACATGCTTTTCTTAAGTAGACGAAACACCTGCGACTTTTATGTCACATTTCTGAACTCAGCGAGTATTTTCGATTGGGAATTACCTTAAAATATAAATGTTTGGTCTGGCTGTTTAAACTGAGTGTCTTTAACTAAATGGAGACTGGTTCTTGAATAGAAGAAGTTTTTTTTCTATACAAATTTTGACAAATTAGACCGGCTCAAATCTTATCTTTGTTTTGCCAAAAACAAATGCTGACATTGCAAACAAGAGAGAAAAGAAAATAAAAATAAAAAACTCAAAAGAATTTACTATTGATAATATTCTAACGTCACTTAACAAAATTGGTTACTTCAAAATTTGTGGGCAAAGCATGTATGGATATAAAAATAACCAGCTGACTACTAACTACAAATGTTTTTATTTACGTAAATCTGATTGATCAAATTGATAAAATTATTGTTAAGCACCGTTAATTACTAATTTGTTTATATTTCGCACTCCGTACTTGTAAACTTCTTTAAGAGAAAAACACTCAGGTACTTTAGTCAAATCAAAAAAATTAAATTAAGCTTTTGTCATCTTATATAACTTTTTTCATTTAATTAATTATTATAAAGTGTTGACAAAGTGAGTAACTAAGAAAAAACAAAAATATAATATAGGTGAAGAGCCTATGTAAAAGCCGAAATGTAATTTTAAAATATTTTTTAATATCCTTACCTGCATTTTTGAAAATCGCATAGAAGGGCGATTATAGAAAAATACAGAGAGTCTAGGTGAAGTGCAGTGGAATATAAGTGGCTGTAAACGAGAAAAAGGGCAATAAACAGACGAGTTAGAATCCGTGGTTTTAACTCTAAAGTCTTTATATTGAACACATATTCATTGCTCTCATTGCTGCTCATTGTTCTAACTGCAAAAGGTATGATAAGAAACGTGTATATTACAGTTAATCGTATATAAGTAATAAATAAACCAGAGACCTTTATCTTAAATATTCATATTCTTGAAAAATCGCAAATCTGGAGATATATAGAACTAAGATTTTGTGTGTCATCTGGACATTTAATGTACAGAATTACTGCATAACCCGTTTATAAAACTTTCCCTTAAAAGTATGCATTTAATTTTACATTTGTTTCTGAAGACCGCCCGCAAAAGCCAAAAAAAAAATGTTGATGAGCGATTCGACAGAACAAAATTCCCCGGAAATGGCGTTGTTCCTAACTATTGTCATTGATATGATACATTATTGACATGCTCGATATGATTACTTGAAGAATTACGCAGATAGCTGGAGACGCCGCTGAGCGATCCATAATTGGAATGTCATTAAATTAAAAACAAAGTACCCAAAAAATCAAAACTACTGACAGATAATCCAACAGCACTTGAAGTTGATGAATGGGACAATTGATAAAAGCAAGTGAGAAGGCTCTAGTCGGGGCCGACCGACTGGGAGATACCCTAAACCCAGCGATCTGTCTTTATAAACATTGCAACTTGCTCTCAATCACAGACACGCACACATACAAACAACAATATCGAAATGGAGGTACAATCCAATTTAAAGGTCTGTAGTATTTGATTTACGGTGTTTATGGTTTTGTCGATATTCGGGGTGATTGAGGTGAGGTATCCAACATAATGGAGGCTCAATGGCTCTTATAGTCTCCGAAATAACAAATATAAAGGTTGCTATCAATTTTTATCGATATTAATGAAACGGAGCCAGTTATCGAAATAAAATGATTAACTAGTTCTGCGTGTGATATTTACGAACTTAATGAGACCAAGATCAGCTTTCTGGCTTTTGTAGTTTCCGAGATCGCTGCGTTAATCCAGAAGGACAGACGGACACGACCAAATCAACTAATATATACTTTATGGGGTCGGAAATGCTTCCTACAGCCTGTTACATACACTTGCACAAAACTTTTATACCCTTTTTACGCATTTTCAATGGGTTTAGGGTATAATAGCTGTCTTTTGAAAGACGAATCGCTAGAACGTTTAAAAATATAATTTCTGAGAAATAATATAATTTCTGAGTGAAAAATGAGGAAAATGTTTGGTGAGAACTAGCTGACTCGAGCATTATCGCACTTTAATTACGACATTTTCAGTGTGTTTCGGTTGTGGGTAAGCTTATCTGCCAAAGGTGCGAACAGTTTTAATTAAACGCACCGATATGGTATTAGTTTGCCCTCTATATAAGGCACATCCAGCAATTGGTAGGCTTAGTTTCAAGTTGGTATGCTCCTAAAGCATACACGGGGCTAGCGAATAAGTGATCAACAATCCGAACGCAATGTCAGGTAGGGCTGTGCTCTTCAAATGGATAACATCGAAGGATATTTTGATTAACCTATGGTTTTTGTTGTTTTTGGCAGCTTTCCAGTTGAGGGCAACCGCTTTGGCGGCCGCCTGCCTTTTGCTGGCCATTCAGACAAGCGCCTTCAACATGGAGAACATGTGCGCTCAATGGTCTGGCGAGGGATATATTGGCAATCCTCTTGATTGCACCAAATGGGGCTACTGCAAGGGCCAGCAGCTTGTCTCCTGGGGCTCCTGTGCCCCGGGACAAGTTTACGAACCGCAATCGCAAACATGCCAATACAACAGCACCACGCCGTGCTCCACCAGCGTGGTGTCATCGTGCACAGCTATGAAGAGTATTGCCTACGTTGCCGATCCCAATGACTGCACCAGGTACGGCTATTGCTACGGCAATGGTACTTACGGATACGGAGAGTGCCCGTCTGGTCAGAGGTATGCCGCCAACAATAACACCTGCGTATGGGGTCCATCCTGCCCCCAGGACTCAATCTGCCGTTTCATGGCGGACAACATTTTCGTGGGCGATCCAAATAACTGCGGCCAATATCTGCACTGCGACAATGGCTACGGACTGTGGGGAGCGTGCACCGACGGTTTGTTTTATAATGCAGCTCTCGGAGTCTGTGAGGAGGAGAATGTATGCACTGGCTCCGACTCTGGCTCTGGCTCTGGCACTGGCTCTGGCAGCTCCAGTCTTCCCCCGGCAACCAATGCAACTGTCTGCACAGAAGCGGTTACCACAGACGAATTCCATTCAGACAGCTTGACTTGTTACGGATACTATCGATGCGAAAATGACACTGCAGTGGGACAATGGGCTGCATGTCCCTCTGGATCCGAGTTTGATGAGGCAAACCAACAATGTGTCTCGCCCGCCAGCTTAGCCTGCACATTGGATCGTTGCGCAAATACGGACCTGACATTCGCAGCCGTTGCGTACACAAATTGCACGGAATACACTTATTGCCCGTCTGGGGCAAAGGCCTATTGCTCATCCGCAGCTCCCTACTATGATGAGGTCAACAAGAAGTGTGTGCCCGAGATACCAGAATACCCAATTTGTACAATACAACCACCAGCGGAATAAGGAACATTTTCGCATTTTCTATATATGTTCGATATTCAGACATTGTTAAAGTCAATTGCACACTAAATAAAATCAGTTAATCTAGCATTCTGCTTCAAATACATGTCGCCTTATATATTCTGATAATGCTACAAATTAGCTTATAACTATAAAGATTCCTCGATTTTGAGCATGCCACTAAAATAATTTTTTAACAGGAAAAAAAACCAAAAAAAAAAAACGAGCAGGTTAATGAATTTTGTACCGAGTTCTCGATTGAATTCAGCGAAGCTTTCCATTGAAGTCAACGTCTGCCGCGACATGTCCAATTTACCTATCAGCATCTATTGATGGGTGGATGGCATAGGCTCCACCGTGGAGCCACCAACGAACCATTGAACCACCAGTGCGACATGTTATTGAAGGTGTAATTTACATGCTGCTCGCTATCATATCAGATCATTGATTTCTGATATCAGATCTACAGCGACAATGTGTTCCTTGGGCCAGTGCATTTTCAAAATTGTTTTTTTTTCTTTCAGTTTTTATTTGGTTTTTTGTGGGTCTTTGCATATTTAAGAAGGCGCCGGCCAGGAACAGCGCATCATTCATATTCTGGAGCTGCACGTGGAGTCAGCGATCGTGGAGTCAGCAATTCAATTCAAGGACTAACTAACTAACTAACTATCATGAAGCAAGGTAACTAATTCGTCCCAGTTCATCCAGGATGCTAACGCCGTTTATTGCAGCTGGAGGGATCCTGGCCTTGCTTGTGCTCGCCCTGGCTGGCCTGGCCAATGCCGGCAGCAAAGTGGATGAATTTGAGCTTCTGACCATGTCGGAGATGTGCGAACTGTTGCCATTGAGTACGAGCCTGCTGCGGCCAAACACCTGCAACTATTGGGTTAGGTGCCCGGGCAATGGCTTGAGCATGGAGGAGGGTTCCTGCGCCACTGGACTTAACTACAACAAGGAACAAGGTCGTTGCGACCTGACCGCCAATTCGGTTTGCCCCTACACGAATGTTGATTCTGCCACCAACACCATTCTCAATGGCTGCGCCAACGAGACGGACGGCACCTTCCTTGCGGATCCGAGCAGCTATAACTGCCAGGGCTATCTACTGTGCATGGGTCATCGCGAGATCAAGTCCAACTGTCCCAACGATCTGGTCTTCAATCCCCAGTCACGCTCTTGCGTCTACCCCACCAAGTATAGCTGCCCCGGCAGCACCCAGATGACAACCTCGCCGGCCTGCCGCTCCCTGCCCAACAACACCCGCCTGGCCCATGAGGAGCACTGCAACATGTTCTACGTCTGCCTCAATGAGGTGCTGCACGCCCGTGAATGTGCCGCCCAGATGGCCTACGATGCGGACCTCGGCTATTGCGTGCCCGCTGCCAATGCCACCTGCTACCACACCGCACAGCTGCCGCCGCCGGAGAACACCTTCTGTCTGGTGAACGGCACAACGGCGCGTCAGGGCTACTTTGCGGACGAGGAGTCCTGCAGCCACTACTACATCTGCGGCGCCCCGTCCAAGGGCAAGCACGACACGAATCCCAAGCATCTGGAGTGCCCCCTGGGCACGTTCTTTGACGTCGAGAAGCTCTCCTGCCGCGACCGCCTCAATGTTCGCTGCCCGCACGACCGCTGCGGCGGCACCTCCCTGACCTATGTCAATGTGCTCGGCAACTGTCAGGCCTACTCCCGCTGCGTCGATGGCAAAAAGCACAGCATCGGCTACTGCCCCACCGACTACTACTTCGATGAGCGCAGCCAGGGATGCACTCCCACCAATCACAACTACACCGCCTGCGCTGCCTGAGCGCGGATGGGGAAACCTCCTGGCTTCCTGGACAGCACGAGAACGAGCAAGTCTTGAAATTGTAATTAACATAAACTTATTAAATCAGACCCAAATATGGTGGAAGTCGAAAGCACTGCGCCTGGTTTTTATTCCCTTTAAAAATGTTCAATTTTTTACGCTTCCTTTAGAAAAATGTATATTCAAAAATTCAGATTGAAAGAGGTAAAAGGTCTTGCGGCTTGAATCTCCACAATCAATATTCAATCAATTTCTAGAACAAAAATATCTTAACATTAAAAACAACAAAACACCTTGTCGTCGGGTGTAACCGACAGCGCAATACCCGTTCACAGAGTTAAAACAACTAAAAAACCATGAAAATTGATTCACTTTTGACAAGGCTATAGGAGTTTGAAATATGGTAGCTACGTATCCAAAACGCTTTACTTGTCCAGTTTTTTTGTCAATTTTGGCCCGCTCAGATTCACGTTTAAAGTTTTTTTTTATGCCAATTGCAAAAATACAATTGATTAAAAATATAAATTGGAATCCTAAATTTGGGAAAGAATTTTTTTTAAATTAGTAAAAGAGCGGCTACATGAATTTTTTACAAAATATTAAAAAAAAGTTATAAAAAACAACATTAAAGTCGATTTTGAGGTAGTAAATTTTTTGGTCAAAAATCATGTCAAAATTGACAAAAATTTTGACATGTAAAGTTCACGAATCCATGGCTCCCATAATAAAAACTCCCATAACTTTGTCAAAGCTGAACCGATTTTCATGTTTGAGGGCATTTTGATCATGATTTGTCCTATATTTTTATTCTACATTCAAAATATATTAATTTTGGAAAAATTTTTTTTTTTGATTTTTTGTCAAAAATGCATGTAATCCCCCCTTGTGAATTTTCAAAAAAAATTTTTTTCAAAATTTAAAATTGCGAATTTCAGTTTTTAAACAATTTTAACAGTCATAGTTAGTATAAAAAACAACATTAAAGTCGATTTTGAGGTAGTAAA
>SCDY01002505.1:0-12391 GCA_004143825.1 Drosophila micromelanica | reverse complement strand
GGATTACGCTCGTGTCATGGATATCAAGATAAGCAAGGACTACCATTAGATTGTGAAACATACGCATTATACATAAAACGAAAATTTTGCAAATGTTCTTCATATTCTATTTAAGCAATAAACTTGAATCAATAAATTACACGAATCTATTTCCCTTTGCATCAAAGTTCTCAGAAAAGTTGTTTGTCAATGTTTCAGATATCCTGGGAGTCCACAACCCTTGGATTTTGGTATACTGAGCTGCTGGAGCGCAATGCACAATTTCGTACTTGGATATCCACGGATCGGCCAAAGGTAATCCCCCATTCAACCAATCCCTTCCGCCTGTCAGTCTGCGCCTTAAGCGTGACATAAACTTGGGGGAGGAAGAAGCAAACAAAAAGCAGACTTACTAATTGTTTAATACGTTTTGTTTTCCTTTCCTTTCAACTCGTTTATACTTTTTAAATTGTCTACGGAAACGAACAAAACTAAACAAAGGTATTTTGGATGACGGGTTTCTTTAATCCTCAAGGATTTCTGACCGCCATGCGACAAGTGAGTAGAAAAATATAAGAAAAAAACAATTGTGTTTCATTTTCGCTCTAATTTGTTTTTAACGTTTTTAAAATGGGGTCTTGAAATATAACATAAGCTGGACACAAGTCGCAATGAGTTACATTAAAGCTGGATTAAAACCTATCCCCAGTTGTAAAAACACTCATGTCTGTCAATAATTACTGCTTACATAGCACGCTTCCACTCCAGAGGAAATGCTTGGCATATCATTAAAAAAAAAAAACGTGGTATTTATGTGTTTCTCTTAAGTGCCCAGCAAAGGGATTCCCCGTATATTGAAAAAACCTAAACAATTTTATTGGACAAATTTTTTTTATATTCTAGTTTTGAATGTTATATTTCTGACTGTACAATTGTAAAAAAAATGTAATATTAATTATTAACATTTTAAATGTTTTAGTTTAAATTATTTACTTACCTGAGAATTAAATTATCACATATTCGTTTCTATCTAGAACAATCCATCTGTTTTTTTAAATCTTAGGTTCTCTAAAAGAGACCTTGAGTATATATAATGGGAAAAACAACAACGTGGTAATTGTTGTGTAAATTATAATATGTTTATTCCTTTTATATATCTAAAAAGAAATCAAATTAAGTTTTCTTAACCATTTATTGACATATAATATGCTTCAATTTGTTCACACTTTTGTGCAATTCTTTTCTTTGCTTGGGACTGGCTTCCCCTACAACACTTGAACCAATTGATTGTGCTTACCTGCTGCTGTTGCTACTTTCGCATTGCGTATACGTCGGGTGTGCCACTGGAATTGTTAGGAGGTAACACGAGCGCACAAAGGCTGGGCACTCGACTCGGTTGTACTGCAGAATCAAATAACCCGCTACAATAAAGAGGACATTACCGAGTATCCCACAGAGGGTGTATACGTGCATGGACTATTTCTAGAAGGTAAGTATTACTGTACATATTCTTTCTTTGCATTTAAATGCCAAAAGTTTGTTAGAATGACATTCCTATTTGTATATATGCATATGTCATATCCGTATTTGCCTTTCAATGACAACCTCTTGCTCCATTCCTTAGTCCTGGGTTCATGCCCTTTTTGTTGACCGTACAAATTGGTGCTGGCTTGTTTGTGCGGTTTCTTTGCTTTTATTTAATTTATTTTTATTTTGTCCGGGCTTCAACCTGCACGTGTGATAATGCGAATATGTAAGGCATAATTTGAGTGGCTTGTACTACTTTTGCAGATCTTTGTTGTGGTCAGCTGTTGATTAGCTGGGAGCAGGGTACTTTTTGTTGGGCTTGTAAGTGGTCCATTTCTGCATTTTTGTCACATATTTAGTATATTTATTCTTTTTAAATGGGTATTTAAAAGCTTTTTACAATGTTCGTTACTTTTTTGTGGCGTGTCCTTAACTCTGTACAAAGAGCTTTTTTGTTACGCATACATTTTATTAAATTAACATGGTATGGCAGAAATTTTAAATTTTACATTTTAGATATATTTAGAATTTTTGTTTTTTTGTTTATAATATAAGTAAATTTTGATGCAAAATAGAAATTTCTGTCAAACAACTATTTTGTATAGTACAGAGTATTTTAGAATTGGCACTCCCTTTTAGTCATAGTTCATGTATTTTCTAATGGATTTTCTTAGGTTTTTTAACAAGCTATTCAAAACATCTAAAGTATGCATTCAATGGATCAATCTTTACAATAGCAAAAAAGAAGTAAACTTTCATTGTATTCTTGAGTGGGGAAAAAGTGCCAACTAGCATTGCTCTAACGATGTTTACGTGACATAATAAGCCAAAATTGCATATGGTAATAAAAAGTGAACGCATTCAAAGCTGACTTAACAAACTTGGCATTTGAATAAATCCAACTGCAGTGCCAAATACGTGTTCACAATTGTCACAATTTGGCAAATTAAATTACACATAAGGCGCGTGGTGCTCCTACGTAGCTTAAGATTGTGGCTTAAATGCCAGATGGTTTTGTTTAAATATGAAAAATTAAAATTTTATTAAATGGAAATCTCAAATTTTCACTTTCGCAGAATCGGGTTTAATGTGGTTTTTTAATACTAATTGTGACAACCACAATTGATTAAAAGTATAAACTCGCAATTCTAAATTTTGAAAAAAATGTTTTTCCAAAATTTATAAGGGGGGAGTACACGATTTGTTATCCAAAAATTTCAGAAAAATGTTATATCCAAAAATACATATATTTTGAATGCAGATTCAATCTGGACGATAAATCATGTCCCAAATGGCATCAAACATGAAAATCGGTTCCGTTTTAACAAAGTTAAGGTAGTTTGAATTATGGTAGCTATAGATCCAAGAGCTTGTCAGAGCATGTCAACATTTTTTTCAATTTTTGCATGATTTTTGACCAACTCACAATTCTAAATTTTGAAAATCATTTTTTTCCAAAATTCATAAGAAAAAAGTGTTTTTTGACCAAAAATTTCAAAAAAATTTTATTTTTAAAAATACATATATTTTGGACGCAGATTCAATCTGGACGATAAATCATGTCCAAAATGGCATCAAACATGAAAATAACTTCAGTTTTGACAAAGTTATGGGAGTTTGAAATAATAGAGTTAACCAGTTTATTAAAAAACGAAAACAGCTAAGCTAATTAAGCCTGAAAGTTGTATATGTAAACTTAAATTTTTTATATTTATAGCTCCTAGCTTAAATTTAAATCTAAATGTAATATATATATTAAAAGCAAAGTTTGTAACCATGTGCACACAGGCATGGTATATAGAAAACTTGGCTATCACCTAAGCTCATCGGCCCGTTTAAGGGCACCTTTCCAGGTGCGGGCAGTTGAACGTGGGCTTCTGCTGGCTTTGTGGCTGTCTATTAAAACACGACAATTTGGCCCCAAGCTAATAAAGATTTTGGGTAGTATAAGCAAAGAAAAAAAAAAAAACCGACCAAGCGTGGGCCACAACACCCATTCCCTGGACATTGGGCAACTTTACGAGGAAACTTATTAACATAGGCACAACTAAGTTGGGATGTAAGAATATCTTGGATTTAAATGTTCCTCCTTTTGTGACTTTTATTGCAGGCGCCTCGCTGGACCGACGCAGCGGCAAACTGATAGAGTCCAAAATGAAGGTGCTGTATGAGCAAATGCCGGTTATATATATTTATGCCATTAACACGACTGCCGGCAAGGATCCCAAGCTATATGAGTGCCCAATTTATCGCAAGCCGCAGCGCACCGACCTCAAGTACGTGGGCTCCATTGATTTCGAGACCGATTTCAATCCCAAGCATTGGACACTGCGCGGCGTTGCGCTGCTCTGTGACATCAAATGAATACTGAGAGCCACAACACCAAGTGGACAAATAAAACACAACCACCCACAACAAAATACGCCACAAAACCGCACCCCTCCCCCTCCGCCGTCCGCTGTTGTCCCTGTCATTGTTTGCCCTGCTGTCAACTGTTTTTGGTACGTGCTTCGTACTCGTAATGGTACTGTGATAATTATCGTTTCCGTCCTATGCTATATAGGCCTTATGTCAGCGACAACGTTCACATTGTGTGTTTGTTCGACTGTCTGTTAAGCGTCTCGTGTAATGCGTCAGAGATACAAGTATATTAATTATGCCCTCGAGCTAGTCAAGTGGCGACCCCAAGGGTGCATCCATCGTACACCATAATTAGCTGTTGGCCCATGTCTAGAATTACTCTTAAGTGGTTTTTGGGGGCACACTCTACACTTCAAATAAAGGTTTCGTTTAGTAGCAAATAAATTTAAACGCATCATTATTTGGGTATGGGAAGTCTCCTTAAAAAGAAGTATGTATAAAAACTGGTAAGAAAGGAAAACAAAAAAAATATAAAAATTTGAACAATATTTGATTTACATCTTTGAAAGTTCTATAAAAAAGAAGTTATTTTATTTTTTATTTTCTATATTATGTAATATTTCTCAAGACCCAGACCATTAAAAAAACTAGCGCTTCTGAATTGAATGCCGTTTCAATATTTTTTATTTTTTATTCATTGGTTTCATTAAAATAAATACATACATATACATATACGATTATATTCCATGTAATATATATGCATATAATTTTGAATTTTATTTATTTTGTTTTGGTTTAATTCAGCTTTATTTATGAGAAGATTTGTATTTACATATAGAAAATTAAATTTTTTTTTTATTTTTTTTCTTTGCATAAAATTCATTAATTTACATAAGATTTTGTGTATGTTTTTTGTTGTAAAATCGACTCGATGCATTTTTAACACATTGTTTGTATGTAATTTAAATATAATTATAGTATGTAGTTTAATTGAGTTTGATTCCGGACATGCATAAAATATGTTTTGTTAGTTTTAGATTAGGATTAAGTAGCTCATCTACATTAAAATCGTTAGTGGAATTTATATGATTTGCAATCATTTTGTGTCTATTTTAATTTTTTTCTTATCCTTCGTACAAATTTTATATGTTAGCTAAAAAAAAAAAAGAAACTTCAGATATTCTGATAAAAAATATTCAAAGGAACTATCTGTTATTTAAGGATTGGAGACTAAAAAATCTGTCTGAGATCGGCATTGTCCTAAGGCTTTTTTTAATTATAAATACTGTCTTTTATAAAACAAAATGCTATTTTTCGAACTATTGTTTTTAATTTTGAGCCTTTGAAAATGTATTTATGGGCCATTTATGTTATTGATAAATAATAAAGTAAATTCCGCCCGCGGATTATTTGAAGCTGTTTTATATATAAATGAAGTTTTCCAAAAGTAAGCAGTAATAAAATGTGGAAAATTTTAAATAAAGATTAAGCAATTAATTAGAAATAGAAGCACGTGCAACATGCATATTGCACTTTATAATAATTATTTATAAACTACGCGTTGCTTTCAAATTTTTCGTTTGTTTATTAATCAACATCGTTAATGCTATCAAACAAATTCATATACATTTATATTATATGTATTTTTTTGTATTTTTTTGTAATATATATATTTTTTTTAACTTTTTGCTAGTCAATAAATACAATTGTATTTTTTTTTATTTTTTTGGTTTTTGAGTATATTTACGTAGTACGGATTTAAGGGAACATTCGTTTCGAGTTTTCGTTTTTTATTTAGATTCGTATATTCAAGAGCATCTGAGAAAGAGGTAGCATGAATCGTTACATAAACCATTAGTTACAAATACAAATACGAAATCCAAAACAGGTGAGTGCGCGAAAGTGTGAGTGAGCTTTTTGAGTGCATTTAGCCACAGGTCGCTTAGAAGGTGAGGGGGGAGTTTGTTTTTTTGGAGGGTTGCACACACACAATATGCCTGCCTTTTAGCCAGCCAATAGGAACCGTCAATTTAGCAACTACTAACATCTATTTAATATCTAAAACTGCTGCGCTGTCTGCTGCTGTGTATCTGTATCGCGTGTGTTTTTGTGTGTGTGTCTGTATCTGTATCTTCAACTTTATCATTAGCTGCTGTTATTTAATTAGCATAGTGCGGATTTTTGTGCACACGATAGATGAGACGCCAGGGCAGCCGCCCATTTGCATCTGCGCCTGCTTCGAGGTTGTTGTCCATCTCATCCGGCTGCTCTCCGGCCCAGTTCAAGTTAAGCTCATCGAGCACATCGTTTGGGTCCTCCTCCTCCTCATCATCATTGTCGATCCCATCGGCGTCGCCTGTTGCGCTTTTGCCAATTGGCAGCGTTTTGCGATTGCCATTTTCATGATTTGTTTCGTTTGCAATTTCATTTCCGTTTGTCCGCTGATGCTTGGCCACGCCCCCCACTCCGACACCGACCGCGCTCAGCCTGAGGGCGCCGGCGCTGAGGGATTTGTTGTCATCGTCGAGCTGCTGCTGTCTTGAGTGCGTTGTCGGTCGCTGTAGAAAATCAAAAAAGCGTGATGGGCTGGCGGCTGCCGGAGAGCCAGTGCCGGAACCTAAACCGGACTGCGGCCAGCCGTAGCCCCAGAGTTGACTAGGGAAATGCTGCTGCTGCAGTTGCTCGCGTCGCAGCTGCTCCCGCACTGCCGCCTGCTGTCGCTCCAGTTGCTGCTGCTGCTGCTGCTGCTGTTGCTGGTAGTTTCCCCAAGTCACCGGCTCTAGGAATACACGTTTACCCACGTTCTTCAGTATGGCGCGATTCAATTCCACCTGTGCATCGGTGAGGTAAAAAAAACAAAACAGTTGACATTAGAGGAAATGAGTGCATGAAATGCTACAAGTAATTCAGGGCATGTGGCACATTCTGCAGCAGAGCTCCCCGTAGATGCCTTCCCCATGTTTACTTGCAATATGTCATAAATATTTAATTTTCTCACTAAAAACTTGATTTATGATCCAATTAAACATAGTTTTGATTGAATTTTTAACTTGTAGTTAGTTTAGAATTGGGTCCTTGGTTGGCTATTTTAGCATTCAACTAATGTTGCAAAAACAAAATAAATATTTGTGTTATTTTGCATGTAAATTCGTGGTAAATTTTAAGTTTTCTTTAAGTTTCATTCAAAAGCAGCCAAAAGTATGCTATAAAATGTTTGTTGTAGAAATGCCCTGAAAAGTATGCTGCAATATTCGAATCGGTTTAGAGATAGCACGATAAATATTTATATTGGCGTAATGTCATAATAAATAAAAAAAAAGACAACTGTAATAAATCGATATATATCGATTTTAACTTATAATGTTGCTCGAATTTCAATAGTTTGTTCAAATATTTAAACTGTAAGTTTTCTTCATATTAAATTTGTATATTAATGTAACAGCAATATTAAATTTTTTTTCAATCATTTAAATTGTTTTTGCATTTTACATATTTTTAACTATCTTGAATTGTTTAGATTTATTCCAAAATAGAATATTTCGATACAAGCTAAATGTAGCAAAATAAATGTCTGCAACCGTTTAATTAATTGTATATCAAGGCCAATAATCTTATCAGCAAGTAATGCACCCTTAGAAATCGGAATCCCCCATTAAGTTACCTTAGCAATGATCTATTCGGAATTTTGCTACTTGATGGACTGCAGCACTTAAATTGCGTGTAAACAAAAACAAAATTGAATCACTGTTTGGGATATTCCCTGTAAGTCTGGTCTAGATAAGATAAAATTGATTCATTTTCGCATGCTTGGGAATTCTGGTAACGACCTGCTGAAATGATATACCTATAAAAGCCGGCAAAGAATCCAAATGCTCCATCAGTTAACATACAATCACAACAATGAAAGCTATAGCAGTTGCAGTACTTGCTGTTGGCCTCTTGGCGGTGCTGGTGGCAGCGAAACCACAACGTCTTAGCCACCATCATGGTGAAGTTGATCAGAAACGGAATCCACTTGAATCTGGCGAGGATCAGCGGCCCGAGAGACCACCAAGCGGTGATGAGGGTGATGAGAATTCCCAAGGTGAGTGGTCTATTTTATTCTAAAACTGTTCGATTGTAATGTATGGCATTTTTTTTAGAACGCCCAGACAAACGTCCTGGCCAAGGACAGCGTCCTCCCCAGAATCAAGAACAGCGTCCGCCAAATGGAAATGACCAAGACCAGCGTCCACCACACGGACAGCGTCCACCACATCATCGCCCAACACCACCGCCCCAGGAGGATAACACCACCATAGAACCTGAGGACTCCACCACAGCTGAGCCAGAAGATAGTACCACTCTTTAGAGTACTAAATTATATATATAAATTATATGTAATATTTAACGTTCAAAACAAAATAAATCACATTTGTGATACGAGCACATGAGTAGTATTCAATATTTTTTATATCCAAACTCAATTATTTGTATGCACTCAAGAGTTTTTACCCGCATCCTTTCACGGGGCTCGCATTCATGCAGCAATTTATCATATCCTTTTCATAAATCAATACATATGAACCGACATGTGTAAATGGAGCGCACAATTTTGGACATACACCGCACCGCACCTCACATTGCTCCGTTCCGTTTAACGGTGCACGGTCGGGATCGTTATTCGAGAGGCGCCCAAGGGCCAAATCGTTTGAATTCCTGCCATTATATCGTTTGATTTTCTTTCTTTTGCCACATTTTACTCAGCGCCGTGGGGTGCATCAACATTTTGGTAATCAAATAAATTTCGCTTTGTTGCCGACACGAAATATTTGTATGTTACGCATACGACGCGTTGGCTTTCCCTTTTACGCTCTCGTAAGCCTTTGACTGCTGTTTCCCGCCACCAGCCGTAAGCTTCTAAAGCCCTTTCTTGATACCCTGCACAATGTCAAATATGGAAACAGAAGCGATGCAAAAAGTAAAAAAGTTTTCAACTGGCTAGGAAACTTTTTATATAGTGAAAAATTTAATTTAAAAAATGTGGTTTTTAATTTCTTTATTTAAACTTGAATTTTATGATTATATTTTTTCTTCCAAGGAATATGAAACTTGATTTATAAATACTCCTTAAAAGATGTTGTTTTGAATTTAAACATTTAAACAGCTCAAAACATAGTTAATTGAGTTTCTAAAATTGTAATATATGAATTACAAATTAAAATGTTTTCATAAATATTTTAAAGCCATGAGCCTAGCCGTATTTAACGAGTATCTGTTAGTCGAGCATTAAGATCTTTGTGTGCATTTGAGCCACCTCTTTGATATCTACCTGTGTGTTATTTACATGGCTGGCATGTGGGCTTTTCAATACCCATGCGATAAGATGTGTCTTTAGGCCAATGCCTGACAAATGGCCAACGACAAAGTGAGAAACGGGCAAACAGGAAATTTGAAACGACCTTGCCACTGGGCAAGCATTTGACGGTTATTTGCGAATAGATAAATTTGTTATAGTTCTAGCTGCTGCTGCTGCTGCTACTCGTGGCCAAATCAAAATGAAAAAAGTTTAATTTTTATGCTCTTTTGAAATTGTTGCCAACTATTTTTCATTTTCAGCTCTAATTTTGATTAGCTGGAACAATTTGCCCATCTACATTTCCCGCATCATCAAATCGCATTTGAAACTGGCAGAGTAGACTAAAAACAAATTGTTTGCTTTGCGTGAGTTTTTCTTTTGTTTATCTTGCGAGTTGAACAGTGAAAAATAGAAAAGTTTTTCTTTTGCTCATTTGCGCTTATTAAAAATACCAAAGTGGACAATGCGGTAGCACCCACACTGACCATTCTCTACTTTCTCACCTGCCGTGTGTTTTCCTTCATCTGCCTGCGCGCTATTTCCAGAAGCAGCCGCTGGCGCAGCACATCCAACGGATTGACAATGGACAGTGACGGCTTATTTCGCTTCACCAAGGAGGACTCATCCTGAAGAAAGTAAAAAAAAAAAAAAAGCATAATAAATGTTTGTAAGTTTTTAATGCAAAAAGTTTTTCAGCAAAAGAGTGTTGTTTAAACAGTTGTCTGCGCTAAATATAAGCAATTTATTGCAACTTATAAACAAGTTGATCGAACTGCTTCAATATATCTGTCAAAACAGTCAATGCAAAATACTAAAGTCAATCCAAATAAACAAATAAATAAAAACTTAATAAAAACATTTTTTTAATTTTTAAATTTCTTCTTAAGAAATATGTAATCATATAGATAAATAAAGAAATAAATATTTGAAATATAAATAAATCAAATAAATAAATAAACTCCAACAAAAATATATATATATACAATTAACTAATAGCTTCATGCTTGCCAAGTCTTCTTAGGAAAACAAATCATGTAAAAGGGATTCTTCAAATTTTTAATTTAAATATTTTTTTTTAGATCCCAAAACTTTTATAGAAACACTTCTAAGAAGTGTTCATTCGGAACACATATATATTATATATTGCTGTTAGGATTTTTTACTACCAACATTTAGGTTATTTAAATTAACTTATGGAAATGCTATTTTTAACATGCTATGTAAAATGGGATAAAGTGGGTATTTAAGTTTTGTGCAGAAGTATGTAATATGTAGAAGGAGGCATCTCCGACCCGTAAGTATACACAATATGATATCGGAAACTCTTAGAGACTTATAATTTTCGAATATAAAATTCTAAAATTTTTTCCTGTTTGTAATTGTGTGTGTATGTACAATTCTTTGTATGTATGCGTGATTGGAAACGTGCTTAAATGTTTGTAGCGACACTTCACAGCTGGTTATCTGCTAGTCGGGCATTCCGGACTAAAGCACTCTCACTTGTTAAATTATCACATTATCATTGTCGTTTTGCTTGATGGGTAAACCCCTTACTGTGATAAGAATTTCCGAGGAACTACTTCTTATTTTTTGTTATTTTATTTCCCTAATTAAAAGATGATTGTGGGCTATGTTCTTGTCTGCTGTTCGCATACACGCTAATAAATATTTACCATAATTTGCACTGTCGAGCAAGTCTCTGATAAGAATTGGTGTAAACAAGACATTGTAGATAACATTGAGAAATTCTAAACGATTTTCAGTGACTAATATAATGGAAAACATGCGAAGAAATGATGATCAGGGTTTGCAAACAATTACTACGCATAACTGTTATCAATCATTTGATAAATGTCGAAAAGTCATATGATATAATATGGCACCCATGTCCAAATAATAGCCTGAAAAACAATTAACAAAATTTAACCAAAATTAATAAATAAATACAATCGATAGATAATTAATTGTTGTTTTAAAAATAAAATCATATGTGGCTTAAAGTAAAATAATCTTCTAATCTACTATAACAGACGTAAGTATCAACTGATAAACCTTGCCAAATGTTAACGCCCCCAGTTATCAATTATCGCGATTCAGACGTCTTGCGATTGGTAACTTATTATCGCTTACCCAATTCCTTCCCAAACTCTGGCTGTTGGATAGCGACAAAGCAAATTGGAATATGGAAAATAACTGAAGGTTATGGTGATGGACGCTAGCCTTCACCTAGTCGGTTGTGCTAAATTACTCCTGTTTAGATAAAAGGCTTTGGATAATCTAAAACCCCAAAATGTTGCACTTCAGTTGTGAAGGCCTAAAAGAACTTTGGTCAAACTTAGAAAAAAAGAACACAAATAATCAATCAGCCAAAATCTACGCAGCCAATAACCATGAATTGGTAACCGCGGTTTATCGATGGGTAGTTCGCATTGAAATTTCACTTTTGCTATGCTGCTTATCAGGCACCATAATTGCCATTGCGATTGCGATTAGATAACATTGCAGTGAGTAGCCATAATGTCTAAAAGCTTTCTTTATATAAAAGCCCGTTAACAGTTCTGTTTCTTTTAGTATAATTCGAACAATAGCAAAATGAAGGTTTTAACGATTGCGGTATTCGCAGTTCTCTGCGCTGTGGTCGCTGCCAGGCCGAACGGGTTCGGCTGGGGTCGGGGAAGCTGGGGTGACAATCTTCAACATGGAATCGGCTGGAATCCGGTTGGAGACAGATGGCGTGGCAATTTTGCCAACTGGCACAGAGACGAGCAATATAAACATCACCATAACCATGGACACGATCATAGGAAGTCACCCAGGCCGGAGCCACCAGTCAAACCCACTCAGGCCCCGATAGAGTCTACACCAGCTGAATCTACGACTGGAGTAGTAGAAGAATCTACTCAGACTCCGATCGAAAGCACCCAAGCCCCTGAAGAGTCAACCACTGAAGCTCTAGAAGAATCCACCCAGGCTCCGGAAGAATCCACTCAAGATCCAGAAGAATCTACAACTGAAGCTTCAGAAGAATCAACGCAGGCTCCGGAAGAGTCAACCACTGAAGCTCCAGAAGAATCCACCCAGGCTCCGGAAGAATCCACTCAAGATCCAGAAGAATCTACAACTGAAGCTCCAGAAGAATCAACGCAGGCTCCGGAAGAGTCAACTACTGAAGCTCCAGAAGAATCC
>SCDY01002504.1:0-14709 GCA_004143825.1 Drosophila micromelanica | reverse complement strand
TCACGGTCAAGCCGTGGTGCATTTCATTTTTCGTTGTTAATTGCGAATTAATTTTTTTTTTATTTTTAACTATCTCAATACTTATTAAGTGCCGAGAGTATGTGTGTATGTGTTAAATGCTGGGTTCAGGGTATCTCCTAGTCGGGAGGTCCCGACTAGTGCAATCTTACTTGTTATACAAAGTATTTATGTGCAATTCTTATGTGTTAACTACTCTTTACTCTAAATTTATGGTTGCGGAGAAACGGAAGGTGTCGAGGTGTATTTCGTTCGGTGTTATCTCTGGGACATTATCTGAGCTGACTCTTGCTGTGCTCTCGTTGATGATTATGATTCCATAGGCTATACGCATTTGTGAACCGCAAGAACATCGTCTTTGCATTCGGCTACTGTGTCTTCTTGTAGTAGTGTGACATGTTGGTGAAATACTGGGAATAAGGTGACCTTGCTACAGATGAAATTTATTCTGGGGTAGGCTATGAGTATATGAAACATGTTAGTTAAAAGGTCTAGACTCCTTGCCATTCTATGGTGCACTCTTACCACGGACAACAAATTTCTAATGTGTTCTATGACTACATCTAATAATTTTCGCATATGCGATGGAGGGAATAATTCTGTTAATTTGACTGTCTCATCTGCCATGATAGTGAGCTCTGTGAAGTTGTTTGAATGCCTTAAATAATCCCTTTGAGCCCATACCAATACTTTTCCGTCTATTATCGGAATATAACTGGAATGTGAGTAATCGATAATCCGACCCTGCACTAAATCTAGTATTAACAAGATTGCAAATTGGCTCAGGTAAAAAGGCAAGTAAAGTTTGTGCCGTTAGTAAAATGAATTTAGCTACTAGCTTTTATTCTAACTGATTTTCATAACTGCTACCTTAGGCTGTTTTATGGACACCCACCCTCCCTTTAATGAGAGTTAACAATGTGTATCATATTTTGTTTTGGTACATTCTTTGCAATTTGTGACAACTTCGTTTGCAAAATTATTCATTTTAGAAAAATAGTAGTCACGAAGGACTTCTTTAATATTTTGTTTTGCGGCTCTGTGCGCTCGGTTATGTTCTGCCGTAACGATTTCTATTTGCTCGTTTTTGTCAGCAATATCTACCACAAAGTTTTTGCAATGTCACAACTTAGTGGCTGGGAAGTTTAACACAAGCTCGTGTTGAAAGCTAGCGAGCGTTTGAAGATCGCAGTGGATTGCGTTGACTGCATTTGGGATGATGAGTGGTTTTAATATCTCAAATACTGAAACTTTCTCCACAAAGCTAATGAGGTGGTTTTAAAAACAATTTAATAGCTTGTCAGCTGTCTCTACCATGTAGGTAAACGAGGTCTCACTGTGAATGGTTGCAGCGTCCGATAAGGGCTCGTCTTGCATTGCGTTCCCGTTTTGTCTAGATAGGGCATCGGCCACGAAATTTTCTTTACCCGGTTTGTAGAACACCTTGGCATTGTGTTCGTCAATGAATGCTTTCCATCTTTTGATCTTTGTTTCGTATTTCTGTCTGTAAAGGGCTGATAGTCTGTGAATATATTTATTTTTCTTGTCCCGTATAAATAACTTTGTATCTCCCTAGGGCTTATACTATGGCCAGCATCTGTCTTTCATTTGTAGCGTAATGAGATTCGCTATCTTTGAGTTTTCTGAATATAATAGTTATTGGCTTACCATCTTGAGACAAAACGGCATCGATGCCGTCCATAGAAGCATCACTGGTCAAATCAAAAGTTTTTTTAAAGTCCGGGTATATATGGATTACATCTTCTGATGCCAAAATGCTGCTCAGAATATCAAACGCATTGCGTTGAGTTTCGTCAAACTCAACTGGGACCTTATTGAACATGTGATTACTTACGGAGCCGTTTTTGTACTCGTTCACGAAGTGAAGGAAGCCCCCGCCCCGCCGCAAATGCCTATATCTCCCACAGTTTTCAAGCTAGAGTTACCAAATTTAGAGGGTAGATAACTCGCCTTTAAAGATCGGCACAAAATTTTGGCGACGAACCCCCATCTCCACTCACACTCCCACCTCCACCCCCACCCACATTACATTATACCAAAACGCAGTCGGTAACGCCCGACTGCAACGTTCTTACTTGTTTCCTTTGTGAATGTTGTTCAGTAGCCTAGCTATTGCTGCAAAATTTTTAATCTTTTGGCTCAGGAAATTCCTTCATGGCTTTCACCTTTTTAGGGTCAGTTCTGGCCCCGTTTTTTGTTGCCACGAATCCCAGAAATTCGACGCTTCCTTTAAAAACTTTGTCCGTCCCAGATTTGCTAAAATCATAGGAATACTCGGCATTGGGTATCGATCAGCTATAGTTCGCTCGTTGAGCCTCCTAAAGTCGAAAAAAAAACATTTTTTGTCGACGACCCAAGAAGGGCTGTTGACTCCCATAGGATGCGGGTATAATTTTGAATATATCGGCTCGTTATCTATGGTTCGAATGGTGCCAATGACAGAAGTATTGAAAGGTAGTGCCACGTTGGAGGTCGAAAATAACTTTGCTCTCTTCAACATCATAGCCTTGAACTTTTTGCTAACACAGTTTGGTACTTTAATATCGTCTACATCTGTAAAATGTACACTTTCACAGTCGTGATATAGTAGCTTCTCAGATTTAGCGTGCTTTCCTGCAAATTAAAAGCTACTCCGGCGCGTTAGCAAGTCGAAGCCTATAATGGCTTCAAATGAGGTAAGAGTGTCTAAAATAAAAAATGGGGATACTTGACCAAATATTTTCATAAGGCACTTTTGTTTTACCTCGCTTGAGCCGTGTATCGAGCTTACGGTAAACGGTTTTTCGGCAGGAACTACGTTTTTTAACTCCTTTATGGGCTCAACATAGTTTTTTGCCGCACCTGTGTCTATCAGGATTTTTTATCGTGTTCTCACTCGCAGAAAGGCAGACGGGAGCGTTTCCTAAAAAATTAACTGAGTCATTGTAGTAGCCTACGTCACTGTCATATTCGTTGACAGCTACGGCTACTGCAGCGTTTGCATAATTGTGAGTCTCAGCATTGGAGGCAACATTGAACAACATTGTGCAGCTTTTGACGCCTTGGTCCTGTCATTCTATGGGACGAGTTTAGTCTCTTTTGGGCCTGTTCAGCGTTATTTTGAGGTTTAGAGGAATTAGTGTGTTGTACAAACTTAGACGAAGAGTCAACTTCCGGTGGTTGTCCCTGTTCACCTCTCTTGCCTTTCTCTTGGTAGCCATTGTTATTTTGTTGTTTCTTGACAAAAGGGGGGTTTTTTCACCGTCCCGTTCGACCCTATTATGCTTACCCTGTTTTGCCTGTGATCAATTTTAATAATCCTCCCTTGTATGTTCTCTTTCTGCGGTGGCTCTCGCGTATGAAGCCGAAAACATACTACGCTTAATGTTATCTTCTGCTTCTCTAGCCAACGCTAAAGCGGATGCTAGATCCCTGGGCTAAGCCGGAAAGACAATGTGAAGTGATTTCCTAAATCCTGACCTTGTTATTAAGAAGCGCTACTTGTACTGATTCGTGTGTCATTATGATTTTATTCGTATTTCCTCTTAACTTCGTCGTAATATTCCATTAAGATCAAGTCACTTTGCCTAACCATTTCGAGGCATTGCCTCAGAAGTAGTAGAGAAATTTTGTCAGTATAAGAGCAATCTAGTCTGGCTTTGATTGCATTAAAATTCAAGACAGTATTGTGTGATACTAATACCGCTCTGGCTGTTCCTCTAACTTTATTCTTAATGATTTTTACCGCTTAGTAATACGTGTAACTACAATCAAATGGTTTAAACAACTCGTAGGCATCGAAGGCTAATTGGCTTTATGCTACGTACTCATCTGACCCGCCGCTAAATTCTGGGACTGATTTTATTATGTCCAACGGAATATTACAACTGATCTGTGGGTTTACAGAAATGCTTTGGTAGGGTTCAACTTGTGGTGTTTCGATGCACAAGCTATGTGCACCCGCGCTCATAGCGTTAAGCTGAGTTTGAAACCTTTGTTCTTGCTGAGCCAACGCTTCTCTAACAGCAGATTCTATTATTGCTTGCACCTGGTTTGCGTCCATGGTGGAGTTCAGTTTGTTCTGTGTCTGCCTAAATCTGTTTGATTGTGTACTTGGCTGATTTGAGACTCTAGGTTTGTGACCTGGATAAAGATCGTTTTGTTGTGTACCTGGCTGATATGGGGCTCTATGTTTGGAACTTGGCTATTGTCGGTATCCCAGTCACTGTCGCTATCTCATTCGGTTTTTATGTCTTTTAATGCGTCGAAACAACTCATATGCTCATGTGCATAAAACAAATTCTTAGCAGCGTTTTCACGCAACGACTTGGAACTTGTTTTAGAATGAGAACGAAATTGCTGAACCGTATAAATATGACACACAACATAAATTTTGAAAGATATTTGATTTGATTTTTTCTTGTCGATTGTAATTTTTCCGACATACTCACAATTACATACTCTTGCAGTTAATTTTAATTTTGTTGTGCGATTAGTGTGATAGTGTGGGAATTAAAGGAAGCCTAACTCTAACAAATGTGGGAATCTTGTGTGTCGGGCGCCAATTAAGTAAAGTGGCCTGGTCTAGTGATGAACGCAGGTCCAGCGTTGATTTCGTAATTATAATCTTCTTATGACGATCACCCCTTTTTCTACTCACTGGCCTTGTGTCTCAGCAATGATCAGAAAATATAACAAATTTATTTACGACACTGTGCCGGAGTAGTGCTGGTTTATTCTTAAAACGACAATGTAAAACTGAACTGTAATACAAAATTTATTTAAAGCTAAACCTAAAGGTTGGGCGCATGAGCTACAAAGCTACACCTGGCAAGCGATAACGCAGATACTTGCAGCATAGTCAAGTATCAGGTTACTGATGCTAACCATTGTAGTCGCGGCGCTGAACTCATGCGTCAGCGGAATATGGTTGGAGCCAATGTGTAAATATTATTATTGTGCAATATTCTCATATAAAACATTTAAGTGCAATTCGTATGTGTTAATTTGTACAAATAATAGTGTTGACAAATCTGCGAACGAAATATATTAGAAAGTAAGTGTAAAATACAATCATACTTTATTCACAAAAAGAAGCCAGTTTATTGAGTTTGTGCAATGCCCGTTATGCTGTCCATATCCAGAGATGTGAGTTGAAGAGTGATTAGAAAACGACAATTTTACTATGAACCGATCATCAATAGTTTGCAAATTAACCTAGAAGTGTTTTTCACAGTTCTTTTCTCTTAGAACATTCGAATCTTCTCCCGAAGTACTTGCACAAATGGGTTCTGATTTGTTCGCTGCCTTTTTTCCCACAACCCATCACAATGAGAGAGCTAATGAATATATTTATAAACAATTCCCACACTTTTTAATTTCAATCATTGGTTTTGCAACTATATATATTTGAATTATGATAATTATATTTTCTTCATTAGTATTTTAAGCATTTTTTATACTCGTTCACGAAGTGGTTTTGTGCAATGTCCGTCCGTCTGTCCGGCTGTCCGTATGAACGCAATTATTTTCGCCGCTATTGAAGCTAGAGACTTGAAATTTTGGATATATACTCGTGTGTACCCGCGTCAGATAAACAACACAGAAAAACTTTTTTGGCCACGCCCACTCCCGCCCCCGTATTCGAAAAAAACGATATATCTGGTAGCTCCAATCGATAACACACGTATATATCCCACAATATTTAAGATAGAGCCACCAAATTTGGTATGTAGATTGCTGGTGACCTCCCCTAAAGATTGAGACCTTAATATTCCGGCTACGCCCTCTAGAACGCCCCCCAGCGCCCCCATCCCGCTGCAAATGCCTATATATCCCACAGTTTTCAAGCTAGAGTTACCAAATTTAAAGGGTAGATAACTGGGCATCGCCATTAAAGATCGGCACAAAATTTTGGCGCGAACCCCCATCCCCACTCTTACCCCACCTTCACCCCAACCCAAATTACAATATACCGAAAATTTTCAATATAAGAATAATAATTAAGAATGTGAACGAGTATAACGCAGTCGGTAACGCCCGACTGCAACGTTCTTACTTGTTTTTCGTTGAATTTGAAAAAAAAGTCGAAAAACATGCGTCGTTTAATATATTAATTATTGAAATAAAAAATTAAACGGCGATAGATAATCATATTTAATCTGGACACCTTTTTGCTGATTGATTTGATTTTTTCGAAGGCTCTACGAAATTCTTACTTTAAAGTCTCAGAACTGTCGCTCCAAATTTTTGGCTGTTTGTACTTATAATCAAACAAATTAATTAATGGACAGACCACCTCACAACAACAGGGGCTTCTGACGATTACTACGTGACCCGAAAAAGATAACACATAACGGCATCAGTCGCTACGGCACCTGAAATGGGCGGCGCAGCCCCAAGTGCTTCGTCCTCCGCACGATCAGTGAACCACTTAGCGACTGCTAGTCTTGCCTATATATGTATAGTGATTATTAGAGATGCCGGATACGGATCCCTATATACCCTATATACACCCATATACGACGAGACGAGGTCTTGGACTGAGTTTTAGCTACTGCACGATGATGTGGCAGAAGAAAACAAATGCTGTAAACTCTACATGTGCTTGCGCAGCCGAGCCCAGCAGTTCTAGGCTACGTTGCCGGAGATAACGTTACGCTCTTACGACGCTCTGACCACTGCCATTCGGGAAATATTATTTTTTTTAAACACCCATAATAGTTACCATGTATTTCATGATTGGAATTGGATTTGGAACGACTATGTCAAGCCTTATTTGGCGACTTATCGTCCGTCACGTACCAAAGCATTATGGCACAGTGATTTATAGACGGCGGGGCTCTGCCAGTCTCTCCAACCGTCCTGTAGCCTCTTGGGCACATGCGGAAAATAAGAGCAGGTCAGAGCATCTCACCTCGAACTTGCCGCCGCCCAGAAAGCCCTCGAACGAATCTAAGCCTAGTTTGATCTCGTTGTTTAAGGAGTTGCCGCCGGGAGTGAAGCTAGCTGAAAAGATACCGTTGCTCCGGGACCCCTTGAACCTCTTGGCCATGAACCTGCCGCCACCTAAGCAACCCTCTGCCGGACCTAAGCCTCCTTCTAAGGAAGTCATAGCCTTATTGTTTGACGAGCCAAAGATAATGTCTAGAAGCGGACACCAACACGGTCCGGTAAGCAAACCGCTGAATTCTAAATAGCGACAGGTAACGTTACAGGGCCCGTTCTCCAAACATTGTGTAGTTTGGGTTTGTAGTTGGTCGTCGATTTCTATCAGTGCTTTCAACCCACTGGGAATTTGAAAACGTGTCGTCTAATCTCTGACTGGAACTCAGCACCGCCCTGACTGTACTCGTCTCCCGGATATTTAAGTGGTCTGTTCGTCGCAGGGGCAACTGCCATACTGTATCTTCGAGCGTGGCACCCACTCTCAATTGCCCGTTGACATCGTGTTCTCGTGGACTCTAGAAGCAACACGAAGTCGCAAAGTAGTTCGACGGCAACGACGAATGTGTTGAGACGGAACAAAACACGTTAAAATAAGTTTTTTAATCCTAGTATAAATTATAAATAATTAAAAATATATATGAAATGTTATATTTATAATAACTGTTGTCGGCGTGCACGAATTTTCTACAGCTTCGCTTCAACGGCTAAATCAACATTAAAACCACACACTTCTAGTTTATAATAATGTTATGTTAAAAGTTAATATATGTGTGTATGTTAGTAGAGCGAGTAATTAAACGAGCGAAGCTTAAAAAACTTTCGTGTTTTCCCTCTCGCTGTTAATGGCCGACTAGCGTGGGTATCGCGTATCGATGTTTGTTTTCATTTTTTGTATCGATAACACTTTAAAAAATTATAAGTTTGAATACATCGATATTCTTAAGATACATTTAAAGATAACAGAAATTAATACATAATCTATAAAGTACGTTAGAAATTCAAATAACATTCCCCCTTTCGTAATTGATCCTTGGGTCAGTTACCTTATTCCAAGCACTGCTAATTTCGTTGCAGGCATGTCATGACGCCGTGCCGAGTTTGAATGGTCGCACGCCGAACTTGTCCATCCTGTGATATGACGGTGCTGATGACGCGCCCTGCCGGCCAGAGATTTCTGGATAGAGTGTCGTCCACAATTATAACGATACTGCCAACTTTTATTGGCGAACTTTTCTGGAACCATTTAGTGCGTCTAGTCAGCGTTGTTAAAAGCGATCTACAAAAAGTTTTACTTGATACCAGCGTCGTCTCAAGTCTGTGCTTATCGTCGAAAACGGCTTGCAGCCGTTTGCCGTACCCAATAAGAAATGGTTTGGGTTAAGTGCAATGTTGTCGATCGAGTCCAGACTGACAAAGGTTAGCGGACGCGAATTTCTTATGAATTGTGTCTCCATCAGTCGCTTCGCAAGCGTTCGTCGTTGAAGGTGAAGTTCGGGCAGATGCTTCTCAGTACAGTCTTTGTTGTGCGTGCAAGACGCTCCCAAGCACCACCCATATGCGGTGCTGCTGGTGGGTTGAATTTCCACTTGACACTTTCGTACCTGACCATTATTTTGTCGAAGTCGATCTTAGTAAGTTCCTCACGTACGGCCTTCTCTGTAGCTTTGAAATTTGTCCCGTTGTCAGAGTATATTTCCTTTGGAGTTCCACGTAGTACCATGAAGTTGCTGAGGCACAAAATAAATAAGCTCGTGTCTAGGCTGTGCGCAATCTTAAAATGAACTGCTCGCAAAGTTAGACAGATAAAGAGTGCGACCCATCTTTTCTCTTTGTGTCTGCTGAAATTGACAAGTATAGCGCCGAAGTAGTCTACTCCCGTATATGTAAAAGGCTTCTCGAAGCTTCCCAATCTGGCTTTGGGTATGGGAGCCATCTGCGGCTGCTCTGGAGTGGCTCCGGTCACTTTGCATTTTTGACATTCCCTCCGTACAGATTTATATAAAATTCTTAGACGGGGAATATAAAACGTTCCTTTTATGTTCTTTTTGACCACTAAAAATGTTACATGAAATCGACTGAATTTATTTTGACACTTTTATATGTACTTGTGTTACAGTAGTTATCAATGCGCATTAACCACATTTTTCTATCAGTCGTTCGACATACATTATGAAAGTTGCTGTAGCTTGGTATAGACGACGCCAATCTGAAAAGTACTCTAAGTTAAGCCCGATTTCGGTTCCTTTATGAATCCTAAAAACGTGCTTCCGACGTTCCGTTGTGTCGATCGCCTTTGGTCGCTGAGGTGCATGTGGCCAATCTTTGCTCGGCGTCCTCAGGAAGTCAGGAAGTCCGCCCACCCATTGCGTTAGCTGAGGATTGTTGCTCCTGTGACACTCGTAGATAGCAAGCAGCCGAGTATGCGAATTGAGTCGCTTGCGTCGACGAAAACGTCTAGCTCGACACGATTTGCTCCAGGCAGTTTTTGTGAGCAGCATCTTTTGATTTGGATATCAGCAAACTGAGGCAGTAGCTTTTTACATTGTCGCCAGTCTTCTAATAGTGAGTCTGGCAGCTCTTGGTCCCAGTCAGTACTTTTGCGCCAAACGCGCTGCAGCAGAATTTTTAAGCCGACTGATTGAAGATTGACATAAAAATTTTAAGAACCTGCCTTTTGGCTGGGATTGCATGTTCAGCCAGTACGTCACGGCGGAGTCTCGAAAATCTGCATATAAACCTGAACATATTATTGAATGGCTCTTAATACATACCTAATACTTGATCAGTTAAGCCAAACTGAACAGGGTGTTGGTCGGCTGTTCGACTATTAAGGTACGTAATTCCGACCGCCGAGTTCGTTGCCCAGTTGCGTATAGTGAATAAACCTTTTGCATGAACCTCTCGAACCTGTTCGGATACTTACTTAATAGTGCGCACTGATTATGGCTTCATACGCTAGTGGATAATCGGGGCACAGCTGACCCCGAAAGTCATTGCACGCATAACGTATACGCTCATCTTATTGTGGGTTTTGTCATACCAGTGGTCATTTAATGATGTTCCGTGAAATTTGGCTGCCGCATCCCAGACTAGCCCTATATTGTTTGGCTTGTTTGGATTTGGAAGATACCAAGTATTTTTTGGTTGCTGTTTAATTGCTGCGTTCGCTAGTTGCGTCGCGTAGCCCTTTGCTACCAAATTTTTAACTTACTCATCAATTTTTGCGTAAAGCTCTGGCTTTTTTCGATTTTTCTCCTGAGACAATTTAGTCGCCTGGCTGTGTTTGTGAAGCTTTATCTCGCTTATAGTCGCTTGAACATATACTTCGGGGCGTGTTGCCTTCAAGGTTGAAATTCTCCTTTATATTGTCGTGAAGCTCTTGCCAATTACAGTCGCAGTGGTGCATGAATATAGGACGCTCTGGTGTTGCTGAACCTTGAATACTGCAGCTCAGCAGGCAGCTGAGGCTATGGATTCGTTCCATTTACCTTCCAGAATTTTACGTGGTACAGCAACTTTCAAATTATTCGTTCCAATCATTAACATAGGCTGCTGGCTGTAGTATGATCGCAGCGGTAAGTTTCTGAGATGGCTAAACCTCCCGCGCAATTCCTCTACATCAACCGTTTACGTACAGCCTGTTACTTCCGGAGATTTGGATTGAAGCTCGCACTGATGCGCTCTCTGGGTGTGCCATTTAGCTGGTCCATTGCAAGCACATCGGCGTTGGCGTATCTTCAATTCCAAGCCTTTTGAATATTGTTTTGTCACCGACGATCCTTCGTCCAGGAATGTATATGTGAGTAATGTAAGCGTATAATTCTGAAAAATTGGCTACCCGCGTTCTTGCCTTGATCAGCGCTTACGAAGCTCTCACCTCCAACGCTTGGAGCGCTCAACGTGCTTTTTTGATGAAGCTATGCCGCACGCCTTTTGAAAGTGGCAACCCTGGCGATGGTCCTGGTGTGACTTATCCATACTCTGAACTACTTTCTCATTGTGTGCAGGACTCTGCACATTTTGTTGCATAACACATTGCTCTTTTGGCTCACAGCTGCTATGTGTGTTGAGTGCACTATACTATATCGACTATTGTCGATGCCGCCTCTGCCATACAATATAACCAGTCTCTAAACGCTTTGATTCGAGGCAATGTATCTCCGCGAGGTAGCATGGCCCAGCTGAGCTTATGTTGATTTGACAGTTTGTCCACTAACTCTTTTACCAACATCGGATTGTTGAGATGTACTTCCAGCTTGCACGTTTCCATGGTCGCGCAGATGTTGTACACAGCCAACGCTAATTCATGGATTCAAGCTTGTCTATGGGTTGCTGTCTTACATTGTCAATTAACCTCTCAAGTATGTGTTCGGGTCTACCAAAAAACATTTTTAGAGTGCTAATAATATTAGGAACCATGCTTGGCAAAAGCCGTTTATCCTTTACTAAATCACTTACTTTGCCCTTTAGGCATTTCGGTAACCGTAACATACTTTCCACATTTGAAAATCCGGCCACTGAAGTGCTATGCTTAAAGGTGCTCACAAACATTGGCCAATCGTCTGGTCACCACTGAACGAGGGTAGATCTTTTGGAATTGCTTGCCTTGCTGCGAACATTTGACTGCGAACATTTGACTGAATATATCACTTATATTTGAGATACCATTTGTGCCAGGATTTTGTATTTCTCCTCGATGAATTTTTGCTCTGCTACCCTCTTATCTTCATCAGTTGACTATGGATGATGTTTGTCATAGACGTAGTTTCAGGAGGCTTCGGGACTTCGGAGAGCTTTAAATACGACATATCTATGAATGCTTGGCTGCTGAACAAATTTTTCAGGATCCACCTAACGGTGATCGTTGCATTGTAGCTGTTGTAGGATGTTGTAGCGCGTTGCATCCCTCCACTAGCGATACCTGTGGTACATAATGCGCAGGCCCAGCGTGAGCTCTTCACACTTTCATCAAAGCCGGCGCACTGGAAGTGATACCAATTGCCACAGACATCACATGAAACCCAATTTTCCAGTTCCGTGTTTGTTTGTTTCCTTCAGCAAATTTTACACGCATCGCTAATAATATTCTTCGTTGATGTTTATGCTAATCAACCAAGTGCGATCGCGAGGATGCTAGAGAAAAGACGTTGGATTGGAACTTTCGCGTAATTGTGTATAACTTTAAATTCAGTTAATTTCAGACAGCTTTTTATGTGTATTTCGTGTGCAGCAATTTCTTTAAGCCTGGTATTTGTTGCGTATTAGCAAAAATAACGCTGACTTCTAAGTATTATACCATATTTTGCAATCACAAGCTTATGACGTCATAACTTAAGTACAGTTCGAAGAAAAAACCTATGTGTGTGTACACACACATACGAGTGCAGCAACGAAGTTTTCCAACTTTCTATTAAAGATTAAAGATAATTGGATTTAATGCAATTATTATCAATTGTGCCTCTTTGCCCTCCAAGTATATCCAGTAGTTTTCTTGAATTGAGTGCATTGTTTTTTTAGTGCAAAATGTCCGCCTATTTGCATTGGCACTACCAACAAATCCGTACCGGGCACCGAATTGAACAACAGTCCACATTTGATTTTTAATATTTCATATTGCCGGCCGGCCACAATTTGTAAAATCGCTTTCGACATTCATCAATTTGCTGCAAATTGCTCCAGCTCTATGTTCGACCGTGAACTCGTAGTCCTCCTGGTACAGGACCCATTGCATTAATATTTCGTTGGCAATTGCGAATTTATTTTTTTACTCGTTCACGAAGTGAAAGAGTATATTGGTTTTGTGCAATGTCCGTCTTGCTGTCCGTCTGTCCGTCTGTCCGTATGAACGCAATTATTTTCGCCGCTGTTGAAGTTAGAGACTTGAAATTTTGGATATATACTCGTGTGTATCCGCGTCACATAGAGTGTTAAGGATTTTGGGCTGCGCCCACTGGGTGGCAAACCGATAACACCTAAAATCGCAAACCGATAAAGTGCACAATTTTAAAGCTAGAGCCATCAAACTTAGTGTCTATATAGCTGGCGACCTCCTTAAAAGATTGACAACTTGATATCCCGGCCACGCCCACTAGAACGCCCCCCAGCGCCTCAATTATTAAAAATCGGATATGGCTATATCTCCCACAGTTTTTGAGCTAGGGTCACCAAATTTGGGATTTACATTATTATCCCCCAAACATCATAGAAAACATTTTGTGGCCATCGCAAAAACCGATATACCTGATAGCTCAATTTTGCACAATTTTAACGATAAAGTCGTCAAATTTGGCATGTAAATAGCTGGTGATTTCCTTTAAAGATTAAGACCTTGATTTCTCGGCCACTCCCGCTAGAACGCCCCCACCACCCTCGCCCTTAAAAATCGGATATGGGTATATCTCCCACAGTTTTTGATCTAGAGTCAACAAATTTTGTATATATATTGCAAGAATCCTCCCCCAAACAATACAGACAGAGTTTTTCGGCCACGCCCACTTCCGCCCCCGTATTCGAATAAACCGATATTTCTGGCAGCTTCAATTGATAACACATGTATATTTCCCACAATATTTAAGATGGAGTCACCAAATTTGTAGATACGCCCACTAGAACGCCCCCCAGCACCACCGTCCTGCCGCAAATGCCTATATCTCCCACAGTTTTCAAGCTAAAGTTACCAAATTTAGAGGGTAGATAACTGGCCAACGCCTTTTAAGATCGGCACAAAATTTCGGCGTCGAGCCCCATCACCACTCACACCCTCAACACCACAACCATTCTCCCCCCACCCAAAATACAATATACCGAAATTTTTCAAAATAATAATAATAATAAGGATAGGTCTCAACTTTCCCCATTCGTAACTTTGCCAAATAATAATAATAATAAGGATAGGTCTTAACTTTGCCAAAACTCAACCGATTTTGATATGGATGGCCTTTTTGTTCATGGTTCGGTGTCTAGATGAATTCTACATTTCAGTTTAAGTATAAGGTTTATGGTCCAAATTCATGTAAAATATTTTCGAATATAC
The DNA here is from genome assembly GCA_004143825.1 of Drosophila micromelanica. Classification (NCBI taxonomy): domain Eukaryota; kingdom Metazoa; phylum Arthropoda; class Insecta; order Diptera; family Drosophilidae; genus Drosophila; species Drosophila micromelanica. The sequence goes on along the minus strand of SCDY01002504.1, from coordinate 710 downwards.
ACTCTAGTGTTCCTATATAAGGGTAGAGTTCAACTTTCCTCAGTCGTAACTCTGCGAAAACTTAGCCGATTTTGATAAGGATGGTGTTTTTGTTCATGGTTCGGTTTCTAGATAAATTCTACATTTCAGTTTAAAAAATAAAATTTTTTGTCCAAATTCATGTAAAAAATCTTCGAATATATACCCTAGTGGTCTCATATATGGGTAGAGTTCAACTCTCCTCAGTTTAAAAAAATAATTTGTGGTCCAAATTCATGTAAAAAGTTTTCGAATATATACCATTGTGTTTCCATATAAGGATAGGTTTCAACTTTCCCATGTCCTAACTTTGCCAAAACTTAACCGATTTTGATGAGGATGGTCTTTTTGTTATTGGTTCGGTGTCTAGATTAATTCTACATTTTAGTTTAAAAATAAAATTTTTGGTCCAAATTCATGTAAACAAGTAAGAACGTTGCAGTCGGGCGTTACCGACTGCATTATACTCGTTCACATTCTTAATTATTACTATTATTTTAAAAAATTTCGATATTTGAGAGTGGGCGAAGGTGGGTGTTTGAGTGGGGATGGGGGTTTGTCCCCGAAATTATTTGCCGATCTTTAAAGGCGTTGGCCAGTTATCTACCCTCTAAATTTGGTAACTCTAGCTTGAAAACTGTGGGAGATATAGGCATTTGCGGTGGGGCGGGGGCGCTGGGGGGCGTTCTAGT
>SCDY01002503.1:0-12402 GCA_004143825.1 Drosophila micromelanica | reverse complement strand
TAAACGAGCTGAAATGTTTATAGAACCAGATCGCAGGGTTCAGGGTATCTCCTAGTCGGGCGGCCCCGACTAGAGCCTTCTCACTTGTTTTGTATTTTCCTTTTCAATAATAATTCTTAAAGGCTGTCCTTTTACCTGTATACATCTCTTAAACTTTTACCATCTTAGAAATCCAAATGGAACGGCGACCGGAAGTACGGCGACCATCAATTTCCACAGCGGATCGGCCAGTGCCCGCCACGGCTCCAGCGCCAACTATGACAGCGGTGCCAAAAGCTTTCAGGCCAGACAACAAAAAGAAAAGAACCGCAGAACGGGCAAGTAAGAACGCACCGAATCCCAGCATAAGAATGAGCCAGATTCATTTGGTTCCCCTTATAGCGATGCCATCAGCTCGGCCCTGTCCGCAACCTATTGCAAGCTGCTAGTCCTGCTGGGTGTCTGTCTGCCCATCACGGAAGTCATTTCGGATAAAATACCCAGCTATGTCTATCAGGGCTTCTATGTGTACTTATATGCGGTCAGCATACTTTTTGTCATATTTCTATACATAAGCGCATTCCGCAATCGCTCACTCTTCAATGCCCTGAAGGACTTCCGTAAGTATCAAACAAACATATTTATATTCTTCGAGTTTTTACTTCATCAGAACTAGCAGAAATATCAATTAATATTGAAATTATTGATTGTCATCTCTTCAGTTAATTTTTCTAAACTTAAATCTTTTTTGTTTTAATTAATAGAATATTTAAAATTGAAAAAGCAAAAAGTGAACCCAAAAGTGAACTCTTAGAATTACATATTTATCTTGGTGCTGACTTCCGATTGTTTTTCAGACGAGAAGAACAGCAATATACACCTAAAGCACAAAGTGACGCACTTCGGAAGCTTCTATCTACGGGTCGGCGCTATAGCCTTCGCTATCGGAACAATGGTATATTCAGGACTGGAGTTCGGTCAGTTCTTTGAATTGAACGGACATGCCGGATGCCGCGACGTCTTTGTGGCCATTACTCCGATCTGCCGCATGGTCCTTTGCATTGCCCAGGTGCAGTTCATATTCCTGAATACCACGTATATGGACATGGCGCGTCACAAGGTTACCTCACGGTTCGGACTGATGCACATGGTGGCCACAAACTTGTGTGAATGGCTGTATGTGCTGGTCGAGGAAACCAAGCACGAAATATTCCACATTTACCACCATGACACTAATCCGGGCCAAGATCCCGCATTGCACAGCGGATCACCTGGTGGTTCTGGCTGGACGGCTGCAAATGAATCTCTACAAATACACGGACCCCTCAACACTGGATTCAAAATGCAAAATCACTCCGTTGACGGCATGATTCACAAAATACTGACAAACATGACAACGTCGGTGGGGAACACCACAATATTAACAACACCTGCAACACCAACACAGCCCTCGTTTAATGGATGCTCTCGTACAACAATCATGGGGGCGTTGGTCCAACAGTTGTCGCCGTTCCTGTTTCCGTGCACGATCGAATACTCGTTGATTTGTGCAGTTATTTTATTCGAGATGTGGAAGACCGTTAAATCGATACCAGACATCGACAAGACACGCAAGAACTCGGTAAAGCCCATAGCACAGAAGCCGGCCCATCATTTCTCCGTCGATTGCTCCCAGTCCCACAAGGGTCTATTTTTCGGCATACTAATCATTGTGATGACGATCATCTCAATGATCATGTACTTTGTACTCTATACACAGCCCGGCTACGAACTGATCGCAACTCAGGAAGTTACCCTCTGGGAAACGTTTATGTACTTCATGTGCGCCTCTGCAGTCATAACAGGTATGTTTAATGGAAGAAGTAATAAAATAATAATTAATTCATTGGTTTTTTTATGACAGGCATGATCCTTATGCGTGATCTTCGGTATATCAAAGATACTAGCGACGAACACCATTCAATGGATTTGGATAATCTCTTGCTAGTGGTGGCTCAGACAGGTGTCTACTTATATGGCATGTTTAGCATTCTTGGTAGCTATTTCGCCAAGTGGGATACAGTGCCAGACCGAGTGGAGGGCATCATTGCCGAGGTTTTTGGCGTGGTCCAGACCTCACTGCAGACGATGTTTATACTACACGCCAGCCATCGTCGCTGCAAGGGATCCAAGCAGGTGCGCCGTAAGCCCGGCCGTGAGATTATCACATTCCTTTTGGTTGCCAACATTGCCATCTGGTTTGTCAACACTCTCATCAAGGGACGTGCTGTGTTCCGTCAGTCACATCTTCAGTTTTTCGGAGTTTGGGGCTGGACGATTATCACACATATTTCGATGCCACTGGCGATTTTCTATCGCTTTCATTCGACAATTTGTTTATTCGAAGTATGGAAAATTACATACAAGGCCAAGGCCCATTGATTATGTTCGATGTATATTTATTATGTTTTTTTCTTTTTTTTTATTAAATTATTTGAATCCCCTTCTTTACGAGTACTATTTAATATCATCTTACCTATTGGTAATAACGGTTGGCAAACAAAACCGGGACCCAAACATAAAAGCTAGAAAGCTGAAACACTAAGATGAAAATTAAAATTCCATACCCAATCTACGCAAATGGAAAAAATGCTTTGTTTGCAACTTACATGTCAACATTTTCTTATACTATTTATGACTAGTAAATGCAAACTCGCAATTTTAAATTTTGAAGAAAATTTTTTTTGAAAATTCATAAATGAGTACATGCTTTTTTCCAAAAAAAAAGTCAAAAAAATTTTTTTTCAAAAATTGATAGATTTTTAATGTAGATTCGATTTAAATTAAAAATCATGACCAGAATGCCATCAAGCATGAAAATCGGTTCAGTTTTGACAAATTTATGGGTGTTTCAAATATGAGTCCTATGGGTCCGAGAGCTTTACATGTCCAAATTTTTCTCAATTTTGGCATGATTTTTAACGAAAAATTTTATACCCTCAGAATCAGGTTAAATATTGTTTTTTATACTATTTATGACCAGTAAAATCAATTAAAAATGCAAAATCGCAATTTTAAATTTTGAAAAACAAAGTCAAAAAAAATTTTTTTTAAAAATTGATAGATTTTAAATGTAGATTCGATTTAAATTAAAAATCATGACCAGAATGCCACTCTAATTTTAAAATTGTGCCTCCAGTGGGTGCACATCAAATTCCTTAACATTTTATCTGATGCGAGTACACAGAAATATACATAACTAAAAAAAGGAATACATTCAAAGCTTCAGTCTCTAGTTCCATTAGCGGCGAAAGAAGTTGCGTTTATGCACACAGTCGAACAGAGAGACAGCAAGACGGACATTGGACAAAACCAATTTACTCTTTTCAGTTTGTGAGTATTAAAAGTGGGAAATAAATATCTAACGAAAATACTAGGCGCACTTGGGTTAAAGTTATGTGATGCTCATTTTTACTTACATACAACAACAACGAATGCAAAACGTAAACAGCGCGAGCGCGACTACCGAAATAAACCGCAACGAAAAGAAAAATGCAAAAAAAGAGCCGCTTTTAAAACCAAACAACAAAATTATGTTCGAGCGCGGGAGAGAGAAATTAGTGAGATTAATAACGTTGAGAGCGCGTAAAGACAAATAATGCTGAGAGTAAGAATACAAAAACAAAATTATAGGCAGCCAACAATGAAACTGTAAAAGACAACCATTATTATCGCGCTGCACTTTGTTGTTGTATTCAAACAAAATTTATGGGACTGTATTTTTATGGTAGTAATTAAGGTCCAACTGTGTGTTTAACAAAACCCATATATCAAATAGCCACTACACAAATAAACGGCCAAAATTCACGAATTTAAGCTTAAGTTAAACGTTTAAATGTGATAGTATCGACGCGCAAGAAAAAGAAACGCGTCCGTTGCGAATGCGAAACGAAAGCAAACTGCATTCAAAAAGAAAGATGAAGAATTTATTCAAATGCTTCCTTGCTTACTTGTATGATAGCATGATAGGTCATTGCATTTCTAGCGGATGACACTGCATTTGAACGAGTTTAGGGTTTGGAAATTGAAAGCTAATGTAGGTTCGTTGCAGCCTTGATTATAAATACACAAGTTATAAACATTTTTTGCATAGTGCGAAGTAGCATGTTCTCACTATTTATTTCAGGTTTATGCGATAAATAAGTATATTTTTAGCAGTACACATTTATTTTCGTTATTATAGAATTTTTGAGATTCTTCAATACATTCACTTGGCAAACCTCTGAATTATTCGTATTGCTCTATATTGAATAAAGCATTTTATTTTCATATAGTGTACATTTTTTTAAGGTTATAATTTTATAACTATGCTTTAAATTTTGTTTTCTAACTGTACAAAAATTTCTAATGCACCAATAAAATAAAGATATTACATAACAGCAACATTATTTGGCTTATAAGTAATATTTTTTGTTGTTTGCATCCGCTTCAGGAATAACTGTTATGCCTATAGAAAGTTGATTTTGCAAGTGTCATTCTTAATTTAGTAAAAACATAATTTTCTTTACCAAAATTTTAAAATATTTCTTAAGAATGCTATTAAATCTGTATCTATGGGATTACATTTTGATAATAAAAAGCTAAAGTCAACTAAATCGATAATCTTTTATGGCAAGTATGTTTTTTGAGTACAGTAAAAAAACAGTACCTAAAGGTACACTATTGAAAAAATATCTTATTTTTGCTAAATTTGGATTAATCCTTTCAAAAACTGTATTTTAATTTCTTATGAGTACATTTTCTTGGCTGGCAATATAAATGTTGGCAAGCAAAAACTAAGACGTATTCGAAAAAAAACTATATTTATAAGAGTTTTGAAAGAAGCTTAAATATATGTATGTGGATGCATTGAAATACAACACCCTTAAAAACTGCTATTTTGTTTCGCTATCTCTTTAACATAATACCTATATAATAGGTATATTATGCATATCAGTAGTACATTCTTGTTCTTTAAACGGTTTCTTTAGATATCTGTCTACAAATATATCTTTATTTTCTTACAAGTTTCTTCAAATAAAATACTAAGAACAACTTTGGAATTTTCTTCTTGTTTTTCTTTTTTTTTATAGATTACATTTTAATTTTACATGCAGCTACTAATTATAAATTGCGTTGTATACATAAATATATTTATTTATTTGTATGCGATATTATAACTGTAATTTAGCTTACAAATGTCTTTATTCATTATTGTTTATTATAATTATTGGTATTATTATATATTGTAATTGTGCTGCTACTTTATTTTTTAGCAATTACTTTTATTTATAACATTAACGTTTCTAATCTAATAATTGTGAAATGATATATAAGTTATATACTATAGCAGATTTGGACAGCAGGAAATCAGTTTCCGACCGATATACTTACTTTTGGGTAGGGTTCATTATTTATATTCATTTATTTTACCAATCAGTTCAGTTTCTTTGTCAGATATAATGGAACTGGATATTAAGATTCATGGCAATAATGGGCTCAAAAGTTCTAGTTATATGAAATTTCAAAAAATAAAATGTTACTCTTGGTACTACTAATTTTTATCGACATTAGCACACTTAAAAAAAAAGCATAGGTATGTGTTCGCTAATATTACATTTTTGATAACACTGCATTATACGACATTCCAGCACTTAATCAATATACATATATTGTGTAAAAGTTAAGTATAAATCCAACAAAGAGATGTTCTTCTTTGAAACTGTGTTTTCGGGTATATATAATATACATACATATATATGTTTTTTAATCTCATTTTACAGCTCACTAACAAATTTTGAAAGTTTTTACTATAATCAAAAATGAAGTATTGTAAGTAATGCCTAGTAGTGCCGAGCAATGCCATCCATATATCATCCAATCAATATGTATGACAAAATCTTACTTTTAAAATCAATTAAACCAATACTGTACACAATTTATATAATTTAGTTAGTTGTTGGACATTCTACTTTGTATTTAGTTTCTCATTTGTTTTTGTTTTTTAACTTTTAACTTAGAATATTTTAGAATGGATAAAATGCAGCTATGCTGGAAGTACTAGTAAAATTTAGTATCACAGTATTTTATATAAGGTCAAATTTTGTTTTATATGTATGTTTATTATTTTGCAATATTAATTTTCCCCTATTAATATTTAAGCATCATTTTTATATTGTTGGATACGAATATACAAGTTATCATATAAAGGCAATTGAAATGAACAAGAATTTTGAGAACAAATATAAAAGGCAATATCTTTTTTTTTTTAAATAATAAGTCTTGAAGAAGATTCGCATATTTGCCTAGGACTTACACCACACCACACACATTTCATATTACTTTTAATATAAATGAGATATAGGAGATATATATTTTCAGAACATAGGGTATCTATTTGCCTGTACACTTCAAAATAATTCCAATGAAGCTACCGAACAAAACCTGAGAAGAAACTAATATTAATGATAAAATAAGAAGAAACAAGTCAGAAGCGCCCGACTACCCGACTACCCTGAACATAGCTGCCAGTTGTCGAATATTTCAATTTAATATTTATTTTCATATAATGTTTATTTGTATATATTTATATAATATATTTGATGATTCAATGGGTTCGACGAATGTATGTTAAATCATATATCGATTATTTCGGATTAAGAATACCACCAAGCACTTTTCAGGGTATCTCCTAGTCGGGCGGTGCCGACAAAACCAATCTCACTTGTTTTTTTTTTTGTTCTATATAAGTCTATAGAAAAACAATTAGGAGTGCTCTCTTTGGTGAATCTCGCTAATACAGTCTACGAGATATGCTTAGAAAATCAGTTCAAAAAACTATAAGTATCGATAAGAAAACAGGAAAGATGATCGATTTTATTTTTAAATAAACTTGATCTGCGTATGGTATATGCGAACAGACAGACGGACAGGCCTAAATCGACTGATGGTGATCGAGAATAATGTGGTCGGAGATGCTTTATTCTTATTTCATACTTTGCCAAACGGGGTTGCCAAAACAGAGTTAAATTAAATGTATTATAAATACACAAATAATTATTGTATTTAAATTATTCAAGTACCAAAAGTATTCCTTTGGAAAGTAAACATTTTGCTAACTGTCTCTTTAAAATGCCCTTCAGCCCAAAGAACTTAAAAAGTAAATATATGAAAGTTTGAAAATTATTCTTTGCTAAATGATATCATTTATTTCTTAGGAGGCACATAAACATCAGTAAGCAAATTTCCCTTTAAAATATTGAAAAATTATTGGTTTAATACGTGGTATGTGAAAGCGGAAAATTTTAAATAAAAATATAACTCAATAATATTAAAATCAAAACTTGACTTTTGGACACAAAGTTTATTGAAAATAATACAAAAAAGAAACAAATACATTAATGTATTTCATTAGGTCACTAATATCAAAGGAAAAACTATTTAATTTCTATTTACTTAATTCATGTCGTCTTTAAGGTTTGACTAAAACCCAGAAAGTGATTTTGACAATTCTATTTACATTTTAATGGAGTCTCAAAAATCGGTCAAATTTATTCGAACTGACCAAAACATATGTTTCTACATCAATGTTTTATTTTCTGGCGAAAAAAATATTCATAATTGGAAGATTTGAATTTTATGCCTTGTATAATTTCAATACAATTACACTAGGTAACACACGCAAATTCTATAGTTTACCAAACCTACCTTAACTGATGCATATGGGGCCCCATATAACGAAAAACCACTTAAAAAATATTATGAAACATTTTTTCAAAAAAACTTTAAACAATACCACAAATTTTCCTGAAAGGCCCCGAATACATCAGCAAAAGAACAAGTTTGGTAAGCTGTACAAAAAAAATTAATTCAATTAACCGAGATGTCATGTAACTTTCCTTTCCCAAAAGCTCTATAACAGGATGGCACTGAATCGGAAGATTTGTTAGAGATATACAGGACGAACAACACACCATTATTGGAAGTGTTCGTCAATTGACTCTACTAAAGGTACTTCCTTTCTAGAGATACATAAATTATAATTTGTTTGTGATCATAAAAAGTACGTTTTTAATTAGCACCATAAACAAAACAAAACAAATAAATAAAAGTTATCAATAAATTCGCAAATCTTGTGACCCCTGTGCATTTAAGATCGTTGTTATTTTTCGTTAACGAAAATGAAATAACTTTTAATAAATACATAAACAAATAAGACTTAAATAGTGTATATAATCTTTGGAACAATTTGTTTTATAAAGGGGCTACCTTTTTTGTAAGAAGTTAAAACTACGCACAAATTAAGTTTCTCACGTACTTAGTGATTAATTTGCTATTTTTAAATTACTTATTTCGTGTAGAGTCTAGTCTATGATGGAGATGTACATATATAAATGTATATATATATAAATAGATTTAAGGAAAACAGGGAATAGCCCAATCTATGAGACAGAACAAGAGAAATTGAAATTTCGAAAAATGTTTTCAATAGGTCCAGTAATTAATCAATATATGTAAAATCAGTTAATTTTAAGTAAAACGCCATAATACTTCTTTACTTAGTTCCAGCATAAAAACTACATTCTATTCTATAAATATTCTACTGAAAAATCTCATTGTTCCAATATTTGAACCTATATGTCTGTCGTTGTTGTTCCGATGCTTCATCGGCTTCATCAGGTTGTCCATCAAATTGAATTGGTTTTGGTTTGATTGGACAAAACTAAAATTGCAGTCTACATCGCAAGTACTTTTATAAGCTATATTATCTAATTCTATTAATTGCTTGCCGTTGTTGCTGTCTTTTTTTAAAAAATGTAGTGTGGTACTAATGTATCCGGTAGCTGGTAACCTTGTATGCAGTCATTCCACAAGCCCGAACTGATCTTGTTCAATTGGTTTTTTCAACCAACTACCAAGATCCTCCCGTTTGAATGCAGAAAACAGCTCTTGCTTAGCTGTCTGCAATAAGAATTATTAAATATGAGATGGCGAAAGAGATTCAAACAACGCGAACTTACTTGGTAATCCTTGACATCGGCCTTTGTTTCCCCGTAATCTTTGGTGACCTTGCGATTTGGCATGCCAGGCAAGTTTTTCATTAAAAAGCCATATTTATCAAAAAACGCCTGTTTCGTAATCCGTGATACCTGGCCGCCAATGGTTCGACCGGTGAGCGAATTAACCACCTCCAGTTCAGTGTCACCAATGGTCCAATTGATGCCAAAGTTTGGGGCCTTCGCCTGATTACGCGGCTCGGCAGAGGTGACTAGTGCCAAACGTGGCTTGTTCAAATGATACGGAGGTGGCAGACCCTGTATGGACTTCTCAATCCGTCCGCAGACGGCACGATACATGTGCTCTGGATGCAGCAGGCTGCCCAGCACAATGGAATGCAGGTAGACTGGTTCAATAATGGCAGACAAAAGCGAACCCTGAATACCCACAATATTCCAGCGTGCAATTTTATCCGAACACGACATCGTTAGCAGGCGCTGGCCCTGTGAATTGAAAAATTGGATGATTATCAGTCAGTTTTGACGCAGATTTGAAGGAGTTAGAAACTTGCCTGCAGTACACCATCCCAGGTTTGTATACCATCGCTACTCTTTACTGGTATGGTTCCTTCGCCCGATTCGATTTTTGTACGCAATTGGCCGCGTGCTTTTCTATACGTTAGTAGTAATTATTGTTTACGGACCCACAAAATGCGGTATGGCAACATGTACAACGATTTATGTGAAAATCCAAAAGCAGTTAGTTGCATGTGTTTATTGGCAAGCCGAGAAATGATAAAAGGGTAAATTATAATTAACAATTTAACCTGATTTGTCAAAATATTGCATGGCACAACAATATACATATGCATATATATATTTGAATATATATATATATATGAAATCAATTGCTTAGTAGCTTTAAAAAAAATGCAATATACATACATCTATATATGACATTTTTTCAAAGCTAACCGATTGATTTCATTACTTTGATAGACATTGAAATCAATAACTAAGACGCCTTTTTAGAAATATGCTAATATACAAACCCTTTTTTTTTCAGCATAAATACATTCACAGAGCCAATCAACTGAATTAACACAAATTTATTATAATGCCAGTCAATTTTTGTTAATCGTTTAACTGTTTTTAAATCTAGTTGAAGACATCACTTATATATGTATCATTTATATATTTTGTTAGCAGTTATTGTAGCTGACATTTTTTCTGAAAATTGTCTGCCAAATTTGTTGTCTCTAGAGAATTCCGAGATATTAAGAGATATTAACTTAACTGCCCATATGGTATATAGTTAAAGTCGTAATGCCACGCCTCAAGTAAGCGTAGCCAAAGACTTTAATACTTTATCTGGTGCGGGAATACACAAAATTACATAAATTTTTATTATCACTTCATAATTTTTTAACAAAATTAAATGAAATTTTATGTATTAGGGCTTCACAATCAAATTAGGTTCTTTGGCAGCATTTTTTTTTTTTTTGATTGATTTAATCACTTTTTCGCTTGGAATTCAATTGGAACAGTGTATTCCTTGGTCAGCTCAGATACCTTCTCAATCAACATAGCAAATATGTCTAAAGAAAGAGCTTTTTTTCGGTCACGTCTATATCCCAAAATGTTATGTTAATGTCATGTTAATAAGCACATTTTTAACGCTATAAAAAAATGTAAATTTCATAAGGAAAATACTTTTAGTTTAGAAATAAATATATGAAAACTTAACTCTTCATTTATTTCGAAACTAAAAGTATTATATGATCCTTATAAAATTTTCTGGGCTTAACAACAACAAATTAAATACAATATAGTTCTTTATTCTCCGAGATATTGTTAAAAAAAAAAACACATTTTGAAATTAATTTTTATCGATATTAATGTACCGATTTAAGATATTTTGGCTAAGTTCAGTGGAGGCGTGGCACTTAAAAAATTATATATTATCTCCCGTAGTTTTAAAGATATATGAGAATAAAATATACACCATAAAGCAAGTCTGCAGTCAGACAAATTTAATTAATCTAAATGGGGAATTATCATGTTAAATCTTTGAAATGAGAGCAATTAAACAGACAGGCGGACTGATAGACAGTTAACCCAGAATCGACCCGAACGGTATACTAATGTTATACTGAAATCAAACTACTAAATTAGAATATGCGTGTATATAAATAAGATATTGTATCTTCTGCTGTTTATTAACACTGTGCCAAATTACAAATTGGATACATGGGATGCAGTGAACTGCTTGCACAGTCAATACAAAATATGACGGCAGGACAATTGCAACAGAGTTTTCACACAAAAGAGTGAAACAGTAACAGTAACAGTAACAGTAACAGTAACAGTGTGTTACACTGTAATATACCAATAATTAATTGTCCATTGGATTCACAAGACTGTACTATTCAGTCTTTTATACAATCAAAACTTTCATATACCCGAAAACTACATTTTGATGTATATGTTTATGTTTGTTTCTTTTTTAATTTGAAATAACATCCTAATATATGTAACTCTATTTATTATTTTAAAAAATGTTTTCCCATTAGTTCTATAAATTTGTTTGGTATCCACTGTAAGTGCTTAACACTGTTAAAGTACAAATGAGAATACTTTAGTAAAATTGCCATTGCAATTACATAAAACAGAGTGAAACAGAAACAGAAAAAACCATTAATTTTTTGTGTAGTAGGTGAGGTTTCAGCATTTGCAATTTTTCAAGAAGAGTATCAGAAATCTACCTGTCAAGTTAAAAGATCCTAGGGGAATACACTGCCAAAGAAATATTAATTTTTAAATTTTATTTTCGAGGCAGATTTTTGGCCATGTTCCTGCCTAACTTCAACGGAAATATAAAAATTATTACCTCCCTATATACGGATCGAAAATTGTTCACTAAAAATAATATAATATTGCGTTCTGTGTTAACTAAGATAAATAATAGGTCGTTTTTGTTTTAAACCACAATAGTTACAATATGCAAATTGAGAAAAGATTCTGTGTAACTAACATAGTTATAGTTATATTTAAAAAAATTTATTGTACCAACCTATTTGGATGCTTATCAACACCAGTGTCGTTTTCGTGAGGACTAAATATCCGTGCATCCCCACATGGTGCTGTATTTATATACAAATGGAAATGTACCCCGGATTTTAGTTTATAAGGGTATTGCCCGTCTGTATTCCTCACGAAAATCGACTGATATGCTGTTGCTATAATTCAGAAAAAAGTAAATAAGAATAATCAAATATATATATAAATCAAAGTTAGGTTTTGTATTTGTTTTTTTTTTTTTTTTTTTTTTTTTTTTTTTTTTTTTTTTTTTTTTTTTTTTTTTTTTTTTGTTTAATTTTTTTTTTTTTTTTTTTTTTTTTTGTTTGTT
>SCDY01002502.1:0-12403 GCA_004143825.1 Drosophila micromelanica | reverse complement strand
CTATCTCTATCTCTATCTCTATCTCTATCTCTATCTCTATCTCTATCTCTATCTCTATCTCTATCTCTATCTCTATCTCTATCTCTATCAGTATCTCTATCTATTTCTCTATCTCTTACTCTATTTATATCTTTATCTCTGTCTCTATCTCTATCTTTGTATCTATCTCTATCTACAAAGATATATCTATTTACAAAGATATATTTTTGTATCTATCTCTATCTCCATCTTTATCTCTACATCTATCTTTATATCTACCTCTTTCTCTATCTCTATCTCAATCTCTATGTCAATCTCAATCTCTATCTCTACCTCAATCTCAATCTCTATCTTATCTCTATCTTTATCTGTATCAGTATCTGCATCTGTATCTGTACCTGTATCTGTATCGGTATTTGTATCTGTAACTGTATCTCTATCTATCTATATTTATTTTTATCTATTATCTATATTATGGTATCTATATCCATATCGAACTAAACCTTTATACCCTTCTTTCACCCATCTTCAATGGATACAGGGTATTAAAACGCGTCCCGAGAGCACATTTAACTTAAATGGGTCGTGTCTTATGTCTCGCTTCGCTGTTCGTCATTGTATTTATGTATTATTTATATTTGTTTTTAAATCGCTCGTTTTACTGTGCATGTGTGTGTGTGTTTTTTGAGTAATTTTGTTTTTCTCTAGTATTCATCTGTTATTTTTGAGCATATTAAAAAATATTTATTTATATTTATGCAGCAGTATGCAGCAAAAATTGTACTCAAATATGAAAAGATAAAAAACATTTTAACGGGGCATCCGTGCATCTGCAAGGATATTTTTTGTCTATATTTATGCGCCTCGTTTGTGTATTCGCATTGTGCGTCGCTATATTTATACGAGGGCATCTAAGAGATCTTTATCAATACGAAATTTATAAAAGAAGATAGAAGGGTATAATGCATTCACGATTCCAATAAATGTATATATTCTTAGTTCGATTTGGTCTACCCAACTTTAAGAATTTTTAAGAGTTATTTTTATGTTTTCAAACCTTCATTTTTGATTTTAGGTTTGATTATGCCCCTCTCAATATATTTCGGCATAGTCTATTTTCTAAAATTATATTCATTACATTTATTGAAAAGTTCCCTTTCTGTGTGTTTAATTTGCATTTTCATTTTGTTTGCTCTTTGCGCCTGTCTTTCACATTGTTTGCGAAAATTTTACCCATTTCATTTAATCCATTTAAAAATAATTTTCGCATTGCTTTTAGGTTCAGCGCCAATTTAAAATTTATGTGCCTATGTGGCAGACACAAATGCGACAATGCGACTCGTTTGCTCTTTATTTATAGTGCGAGGGCTGCTTTAGAAGTATGCAATATTCCTAATTTCATTAAAAACTATGTTAAGATTTCCAAGATTTTCCATGCTTCATTTTCCCCATTTCTATTTCTCTTTTCGCTTTTCGAATTGTTTGAATTTTCATTTTTAGTTTTCACTTTTCAGAATATATAGTGTGTCCTGCATTTTTATTGAACTACCCACATCATATTTTTGCCTCCTTGTTGTTGTTTGTTGAGTTCTTGTTTTGGTTGCTGTTGTTGCTGCTGATTCTACCCAACGTTGTCGTTGACACTTCCTGTTTTTGTTTTGTCCTTTGCTGCGCTCGAGTCGCGTTTTAAAGTGAAATTTTATGAGCCGTTAACAGCACATTATGTATACGTATTGCATGCAGTCGGTTAGCGCACACAGTCACACAAAAACACTCCAACTCACACACACACACACACCTACATCTCGTTGCACTAGCGGATTCATAGATTAAGTTATTGTTGATTTGCTGATTTGACAATTTATTGAAGTAGAAAATTCGCAATTTTTGAAATTTATTACACTGAACGGTAATTGAGGCGAGTGGGCGTGTTATTTGCATCCCCTGGCTAGTTGTTGTTTCTTTGTTTCTATCGATTTTCTTCTTGTTGTTTAACGCACTTGACAGCTGCATATGTGCACGTTATTCAACACTGGACGACAGCCAAATTAATTGGAAAGCATATCGAGAAATACGCAAAACAATCTATATCTATTTTTATGCACACCAACGGCAAAAAAAAAAGAAAACCCAATCTGATAATTTGACCAATTTGGGAAATAACGAAATATTCGTTTTAATTGCTTTTTTCGCGCATTATTTGTATAATTAGTGTATGATAAAATGTGTAGTTTTTTGATAATGATCACAACTGAACAGAAATGGAGCGAGAAGTAGGATAGCTAGAGATGCGACCATGTGGTTATTAAATAATATATATACATTTTTTAAATATTATTGTATATTTATAGAAATAATTTTTATATATATTAACGCTTATGATTATTTTCTCTTTTAATTATTAACTTATTCGTGACACGACACGAGCTCATCTCTAAATGCAGCACAGTTCCCAATATTGCCACGCCCTAGCCATTACTGCAGCTCCCTTCGACAGCGTATGCCATATGCGAGCTATGTAAATTCGATTTTAATAATTGCAATTTATCTGGTTTCAAAAACTGGTTGCCTTTGCGAGCTGCTCTCAAAATGTGTAGCATACTTTGCAGCGCATTCATGTATCTACGAGTTTGTGTGTGTGTGTGTGTGTGTGCATTTCAGTAAATTAAATTGCTTTTTAATGGCAAACGAACGATGCGTTTTTCCTGCATTAGTTGAGCTCGATTGATTTGGCAGTTAACACGCATCAAAAGTGGGCGACAAACAAATTTAAGCAAAATAATTTCAGCAATTGCAAATTGTTGCCTGTCAACGCCTTTAACGCTTCCTTGGTCTCCTTGCTTGATACGTGGAAGTGTAAAAGTATGGGGGGATGGATGCCACTTCAGAATGTCCTTACGCCTGTCGTTCACTGTCGCTGATCGCATGTTAAGCTGACGTTCTACATGACAACAACCCAGCGAGACGAAGGAAGGACTAAGGACATGTAGCACATCATTGGTTAACTTGGTCTCCGTATCTGTCTGGCGTCTGAGTGGCGTGCGTGCGTGCTGCCAATTCCATTTTGCAATTGTATTGACATTGCATTGGGAATTCTGTAACTTCTGTAGTTTTTGCCTTTGCCGCCTTTTGCTGATGCGACCTATTGACAAACGCCTCGAAATCGATCTGAAGAACATATTAATAATTTCCACTTATGAATCGACTCGATGTGTCAAAGGTCGATGCATAAAGTAAATTACATTGAATTGCATTTATTTCAAGTTTCATGAGTTTCCAACAAAGTTTGTTGCATCTATTGAATAATTGTTTTTAATTTTTGAATTTATTTTCTCGAATCAAATCAAATAAATGTTTCAATGAGTTATTCTCCTTTTATATCTTCTTGTTAGTTGTATAAATTATGCAATTGTTTTAAAAATTGCTTTCTATTATACATCAATTAAAGCAATATGCAAAAATACAAAAAAAAATCCGTACATTTTTAATTAAATATTGAAAAATGTTAAAAACAAATTAATGCTTTCCGCATTTTCTTTTGTTTTGTTCGTGAAATATTTATGTGCTGTTCTCATGTCTTAATTAAATCAAACTCTTTTACAATATGTTCGTTAAAATAGCAATCAATTACACTTAAAAAAATCTATATTTTTTGCCAAATATGCAGAAATTTTTCATATTTTTAATGAAACAGAAAACAATAAATGAATTTAAAAAAATGTTTAATATTAATTTTTGTTATGGTTTCTATATACAATATACAAAATATTTGGGATACACGTTGAACAAGTAAGAAAAGCGTGGTTGATCGACTGTCAGTTACCCTGTAATTAAGAGCTTCTCGGTTAATATTCCCATATTAAGAAAATATTTTTTAAAATCCGTTTCCTAAACATATATGGTCAAATCTATAATAAATCATACATTTATCTCGTACATCCCTTGGTATGAAAATATTTGCACAAAAATTATAATACCTTTTTTTAAACCATATTCATGGGTATAGGATAAAATAAAATGTTGGTCATGAGCTGGCAAAAAATAATATGGTATAAAAATATGTTAACCTCGTTTTTTTTGGGAGTACAACGTTTGCATAACAAGGCCACTGCGGGTAAATACAACAGACACGCCTCCAGCCACGCCCACAGTGCTGGTGTATGTGACATGTTTATTGTTAACTTGCCCCACATTTCCTCCATTCTCACAGAGCTCGCTTGTAAATTATAATTCAATTAATGAATTTGCGCTACGGACTAATTTGCACACCCCGAGGAGTGGAAAATTGTGGGGAGGGGAGGAGAGATGCGCGGGCGTTGAGTCGAGGTTTCATCTGTGAGTCGCTGCACGTGTGCGGGCATATATATGTGTATGTGTGTGTATGCAAAAAAGGGAAAATTTGATGCGATGAAAATCCGCCAAAAATCCACGAGAGCTCTAATAAAGCTCGACAGAAATCTCGTGTGGTTGTTAAATTTTCGCCGAGCATTGCATAAAATGTAGCAGTCGCGAGGCGGAGAGGCGGCAACTAGGGGCTGGGGGCTTGACTTTCATTTTTTATGTTTATTGTCGCTTATCGCCGCTTGCCTGCCTGCTGCCTGCCAGCCTACCTGACTGCCTGCCTGCAACAGGGGTCCTGTCATTAGAGTCCTGGCGCCAAGATGAAAAAGAGTAAACACAGCGATGAAAAAACGTTAACAACTCTCTTGGGCATGCATCTGTACGTGTGTGTGTGTGTGTGTGTGTGTGTGTGGGTGAATTTAGAGTTAAGGCGTGCTTTTGCTGGCTCATAACAAAACGCGTTACACACAATTTGTGTGTGCCTGTGTGTGTAACAACGTGTAACTTTATTAGCAGTCTCCTGGCTATATGTGTTACCTTGTCAAAGTTATGAAAACGACTGGGGAACGCCTCCTGTCTGCCCCGCCCACCACCTGCCAACTGTCTTGCTCTAGCCGTGTGTGAAATTAGTTCAGACTTTGTGAACAAAAGCAAAACTGAACTTTACTTTAACTCTTTAGAAAAATATTTAAGTAACATATTTTAAGTAATATTTGTAATAAACTAATCGGATTTATAATTGTTTGTTATTATTTAATATATAGATTATTATTTTAAGCAAAAATATTTTAAATTAGATTTTAAATAAAATTCGTCTAACTAAACCAAAAAATATTCTACGTAATACTTAAGTAAAAAATGATAGCAGAATTAATAGATTACATTTTTCCTTGCCATTTATGTGCTCGTCATTTGCATTGGCATGGAAAGTTCAGCAAAAAGGCAATCAATCAAAGGACCTAATATTCATTAGTTGACTGTGCTCGGCCTGCTCGGCTGGTCAGAGCCATAAGGAATCGCAGCATTAAAAGGAATTTCAATTACGCGACCAAAAACTCATTTCAGGACGCCGGGCACGCAGCGCTCTGTGGCGCCTCCTGGGGCGTTCTATGCATAATTCCAGGTGCTAGCTAGTATATTTTCTTTAATATTTTTGCAAATGATGCGACAAGACGATGCTCGATAAAATCTCGGCGTGTTCCACCTCGCTTGGGTCATTTAAATGCAGATTGCAATGAGGACGGGCGGACGGACGGTGGAGCATTTGCATAATGGCGGCGACACATTGCAGGCGGAAACGGAAACCCAAAGACCGCTCACTTGCAGGTGTTCATGAGTCGTGCTCATGACTGCTTCAGCCGTGGTCACCTTCCCCACAGTCCCCACCCACCAGGGGACACCTGCTTATTGCCGTAAGTCAACGGAAGCTGGAAGCTGGATGCTGGGCTGCATTGCCGCACCCATGGGTATGTCATCATGTGGAGTGAACATGAACTGCGTCCAGCTTCGACCAGCACAAACGTTTTTCATTTTAATTCAACAGCAATAAATAAGCCGACTACTGAACAAATGCAACGCCAGGTGATAGCACTGCATTACAATGCATTTCACACACACACACAGAACTACAAAAGGCTACAACAAAGGGCATCATGGCCAATACTGAAAACAACCTTTGCATGGTGACTATATGACCCATTGCCAATTTACAGCACCCAAATGTGCAATTTGGTTTATCTTAAAGGTTTCATTGGCCATAAATTTGTACTCTAAACAATTTTACTTTACTTTAAATAACGTTGAATGATTGACATGCAAAAACCAAGGCTGTAAACCGGTTCGAAACCGGTTCCTCAGCGTTGAAGAATGAACCGAAATTCTTACCTTAAAATATTAGGCAAATTTAAGCTCGAGACAAATTATTTTTTTTTCTAGTTTCTTTTAAATTTTGATCAGTTGCCTAAAAATAAAATAATTATTTAATCTTTGCAAAAGTAAGATTTTTAAAAATTAGTTGAATATTTTTAGAAAAGCTTTGAGAGCACATTAAATGGAAAGCTTAAAGTTCGGAAGCGTGTTGCATATTCGATACAATTTAAAAAAAATTGAGAAAGGAAACATGAAACTCGCGGCTTGATAAACTTTCCTTTTGAGTTCTTAAAAGTGAGTTTTCATTACCTGGAGTGAATTTTCGTCAGCGTTGACTACAATGAATTTTTACCAATGCAGCTGTAAGTGGAAAGTGGCTTTAAGTTACCCGTACGGATCAGATTGCCCATGGGGCATGCATTGCGGCCTCTGTTGTGTGTTGGTGCTTTTTGTAGTTGTTATTTCAGTTGTTGTTGTTGGTTTTATGTTTATGTTGCCACATCGTAGCCGGGCACGCATGAAGCCGCGACGTCGAGGACGACGACGTCGAGGACGCCGAGGACTCTCTTCGACTCCGGCTCATATGCGAGCCTGGTGAAAGGTGCAGCAGCTGCGGCTGCGGGCGGACGGTGTCAACCGTTGTCAGTGCCATAAGGATGTGGGTGGGGCCGTTGCAGCAGTAGCAGCAGCAGCAGCAGCTGTTGTAGTTGTTGCTGTAGCTGTAGTTGCTGGTGTGGCATAAATTTCGTTGCGGTTGCACGTGAAAATTGCATTTGGCTAGCATTTGGTTGGGTAACTGTGTGTGGCCAGGATGTGTGTAAGTAGTGTGTATTCGAGTGTGTGTGTGTGCGTGTTCCGCCCCTTTACGTGCTGTGCAAATTGTGAACTTAAATGTTTATGCGCTGGTTTGAGCCCAGAGTCACCGCCAATTGCCAACCCACTAGCATTCGCATTCGCATCCGCATCCGCACCCCATTTGGCCGTTTGTTTATTAAGCTTTTTGGCCAAAATAGAAAAAGGTGTTGAATGCCACTCGCTGGCTGCTTTTTATTGCCACAAACGCACACACACACACACGCAGATATCTCTAAGTGCAGAAGCAGCTGTAAAATAAATATATATTTTTATTTCTTCTCTTTTGCCATTCTTTATTTTGTTGTGTTGCCAGGGCGAGCGTATAAATTAAAACGCGTTACATCTGGCAACCGCAGCGATTTACTTTTTTCTTTCCCTATTTTTTGTTGTTTTTTTTTCGCTATTTTTTGGCTCGCATTAAATCGCGTTTGCACCCGCAAAAGCACTTAATGCAGCCCTGCGCAACAACCACCCGCCCTGGTACAGTGTCGCTTGAAGCGTATACAAAATTTAAATAAGAAACAAATCGAAGTAATGCCATACAAAGCACCCCGCACCGCCCGTCTCTCTCTCTGTCTCAAGTATAGATAGCAAATACCAAATGTTCAATGTACTAAAAGGCAATCAAAAAAATCAAAAACAAAAAAAGAAATGGCAAAAGAGAATAAAGAAAAAAATTGAAGGCTATAGTAGACGCAGTCATCGACAAAATGAAAAAATTGCGGAACCCGAAAATCCTACGAAATCAAATTCATTGAAGCGTTCTGCGCACCATATGAAAGGGCATTAATGAAATTATTTTATTGGTATCGAGTGCTGGATCTGATCGGCTGGATCTGAGACCCTAACAAAAATATCGTTTGCAGTAACCACATAGATATACACTCTCACCATAAAAGTTGTTTGCTCTCAAAAGCTTGTAAAAATTATAAAAAAAAATATAAACTTATTTTTTAAAAATATCATTGATTTTGAGCTTAAAAGGGAAAAACACAATATTTTTAAAATCATACGCTAAGCCTTAAATCGAACCTGCTGTGAAAAATTCCGAAACGCTTTTAAACTAAATTGAATAGAGTTTGAATCCAAAAATTTATATATTATAAAAAAAATCATTTTTAAAATGGTTTTGTTCAATTTATATTTTAAGTCGTATTTCTTAAATTTAAATTGTATTTTTTTATAACCGCATAAATAGTTTATTTTTTTTTCTTAATGATTGCAAAATACGCAATTATTGGATAGAGGCTAAAAGAAATACGCTTAAATTACCGTTGGCTCTGGTGAAAACTAAGTGCTTATCGATAAATTGCAAACTTAAGCCAAGCATTAAACTGCCGCCGACGGCCGTAGCTGTGGTAATGATATACCAAAGTATCCCAGCCCACACTCAGAGTTGGTCGCAGTTCGACGCCAGCCAATCGCCGTTCAATGGTGCATAAAGAGTAACAAAGAGCTTAGGGCCAACACTTCAATACAGCGAAACGTTCTTAATCACATGATAGATACGTAGATACATAGATACGAAGAGTACTTTCGACCGGATGGCTGCCAAGCGCTTTACCCAAGCGATTTGAAGTTTCTTTCGACATTTCAGTCAGCTGTCAGCGTAGCTGCCTCCTGCTCCTGCCTCTCAATCTGCCTCTGTTTTGGATATAAACGCTTACAATCTGCGAAATAAAGTGCACCAAAAATAGCTGGAAGCAGTCGCTGCGGCGTAAAAAATAATCAAACACAAGCTGCTGAGCGCTTTGCGGCCTGCTCGCCACCACTGGTTCCACCGCCACCTGCCCCCTCCACCCCCCCGCCAACTTCATCATCCTCATCCTGGTTCACGTGCCGGCTTGGGCTAGTTGCTTCGACTATACGGTACTTTACTTCTGTTTTTTGCACTTTGCATACAAAGTACCGTTAACTACTAGCATCAGTTTTGGCTCTCACAACAATAAGGAGTAGTGCGAGAGGGGGGCGAGGCGGGTGTTTGGGGTGGACTCCACTGACATTGCGGTTTTCACAGATTTCTTTCGCTCCGCATTTCGGCAGCGTTTTAAATGGTTTCCTTATGGAAATTACATTGAAATGTTACGCCACAAAAGCGGTATAAACCGCGAGGGGTAAGTGGAATCAGCTAAAAGAAATTCATCGGGTTTCGGCGCAGATTTGAGCTCAACAGTTTGCTAGCTTGGCCCCAAACACCTGCGCTTTCACTTAGCATTGGCGCATCGTTAAGATTAAATGGGGACATAAAGGGTTAAAATTAAGAGCATCCCAAAGTTGAATAATCGAAGCATATCGGAAGCGAATAGCATTACGATTGGGTTTATGGCACTCCTTGACCGTTATTGACCGTTATTATAATTTACGACACAAGATCATCAGCAGAAATTTCTTCCAGAGAAATTGATAACGATCTTGTTGAAACTTAAAAGAAAATCCAATAGAGTTTAACAATCGATGATGATTTGTATACCCTGGCAATGAAATGGACGCCCATATATAGATATCATAGCCAAATAACATATTTTCATTTGTACTACATGACATACACTTTCTTTATTTTATGATTTTAACATTTATAGTTATTTATAATCGATATTGTATTAATCTAATTTATGACTCTCCAGTTCATTGATCCTGTTTATCATGATTTTCAGGCTATTTAATTTACCATCTCATTCGCCATTTGACTTTGATTTCTCGAATGTGGCAGTTTCAATGGCATTTAAGAACAATTCATCAATTATCACGAGAGTCATAACGGCAAGCATTATTACCTTTACACTTCTAAATGGCATTGTTCGATTCGTTGCAACGGCAAATTTTAGTTTAGATTTCTAAAACAATATTTTATTGGTTGTTTTAAAGTGATGCTTGGTATATGTCAAAGAAGACTTGATCAAAAATTTAAATAGTTATTATCCTCGTTTAAAATACGCATTTTATTTGAATACTTACACTGGAGGCAGATCTATCAAATATATTTTGGAAGCGACCACATATCACAAAAATCAATATTTGTTCAAAAATAACAATCATAGTTAAGACCGTTAAGACTCGGACTATAACAGCTTATCACCTAACCAAGAATTTTCTTTGCCTTAAAGCATCGGCAATTTCGATTGTTTACATATTCATCGAAGCTTTTATGTAATCGATAACATATCTAGTACGCAGAGGCAAATCTTGTGAAGTTTCTATTGATGCTGTTCGCCAGTTTATCTTCTTCCTTTGTCCTTGTCTTTATCCTAATTTGTTCCGTAGCTTGCGGTGTTTTTTATGTACTTTCTTTTTGGTTGAATTTTGTGGCTGGGCCGCCCAGAGGTCATAATTTCTTGTTAAGCCCACAACGCAAATGGCACTTTTACCTAAATGGACCATAAGGCGTTAAAATGTTGTTATCACCCCACAACCCCCGTAAGCTTCCCCCTACCCCACATGCACACCCTTCACATTTAAGCCTTACCTTGACTTGGCTTGCGCAATAAAAGTCCAAAGTATTTTTCGATTATGCGGGCTGAGTTTTTTTCTTGTTTTATTTTATTTTTATTTTTTAAATTTCATTTTACAGCTGGCTTTGGAAGCCCTTAACAACAATTGAATGCGCCGCCGGATTAATTTAATCGAATTTATGAATTTACTGGCGCGTTGCAATAAAAATGTTTCACAACAAAATAAATATAAAATATAATTTGCCTGAATGCTACATTATAACGCTGGGGCATAAGTTACACAATTTGAACCATTTGATTGCAGAATATGTGACAGTAACCATATTTGTAATATCATTTGAAAAGGCTCCAATTCGAGTCATTCTGTGACTCTTGAGTCATGTATGTGAATACATATTTACAACTGATGCGAACAATTTAAAAAGAGAAGATGTGTGGTATCGAATGCCCTACCTTTTGCTGGTACGTTTGAGGTTTCTCCATTTGGTGATAATAAACTCCTTAAACATATTTCCAGCTGTCTAGAATGTGGTGCTAAAGTGGTCGCCACGGTGGCTTTTACCACACTTGGTATACTCTTAATCTTGGCCGCAATCGTCTACTTTGTTTGCTTTCATAAATAGGATTACAAAAAGCATCAAAACTAGATGCATTTTCTTCTTATTAACTTGTAATTTCTTTTATGCATATATAATATGTATACATATATAAATTGCGCATACGCCTCGTTGCCAGCTGCAAAAACTGCATCAGCAGCAGCGGCAAGAACAACAAAAAAATACATATATATATACATATATGTTTATCGGCTCTGTATAGATCTGATCACTGCAATAAAAAAATTTTGGTCGAAAAAGAGCTTTAGTTTTTCAAGATAATCGCACTGAACTTAACATCAGATTCAGTAGAGTTTCCGAGCCCATCCTTTGAGAATCATATCCTTTGTCTGGGGTTCGGCTCAGCTGCAGCTATTTGTGCACGGCTGTGCTTTATTGTTTATGTTGTTATTGCTGTTGGTGCTGCCTGTTGTTGTTTTTGTTGTCCTTGCTGTTTCTGCAGCTGGCAACGAGGCGTATGCGCAATTTATTTGCATATGATGACCGGCATTGCGTAAAAATTAATGAAAGGCAATTAAAAGCATTCGGAAATGTAATAAAATGCGTAATGCACACAGCAAAAGCCAACAACTATTAAATGTAGTAGTTGTTTGCTTAATGCAAATATAATATTATGCGCAACAAAACTGTCAACTATAAATAAACAATTTTAAATTGGTATGGTAAATAAGTATTCTTTAACATGCAAACGAACAATGGCCTCTCGTTGAATTGAATGCAATTTGTTATAAATGTGTGGCAGCATGTTTATGCCTATGAAAATTGAATTCAATTGTTCGACTTGTTTTAGTGTTGAGAGCCAAATTGAATTTGTTATTTCGGCCTTTTTATACTCGGTCACCGGGGTGGTATATCCGGGCATATCAGGTTTGTGTAATGACAATGCATATCTCCCACACTTCAAAAACCCATAACGTTGACAAAACTGCGCTAATTTTCACGTTTTATGGCATTTTGATTATGGTTTGTCAAATAGATGGATTCCAAATTTAAAAATTATGAATTTTTGACAATCAAATTTTATTGAATTTTTGGTAAAAAAGCGCCTTCTATATTTGTTATAATTAGTATGAAAAACAACATTAAAAGTGATTCTGAGAGGATAAAATAGAAATCATTCCGAAACTTACCGAAATTTGGGTGTTAATAGCTTTATATACATTTTAAAATGTCAAATCTCAAAACCGAACTGACTTTTATTATACCCTGAACCCATTGAAAATGGGTAAAAAAGGGTATAATGGTTTTGTGCAAATGTATGTAACAGGCAGAAGGAAGCATCTCCGACCCCAT